>JAQFZE010004924.1:0-10738 GCA_034695245.1 Dicyrtomina saundersi | reverse complement strand
AATGTAAATTCATATTCACTTCGACAACCAACAAACTAGCTTGAACCATCTGTTCTTATAAAACACTTTGTTTTATTACTTCAAATTATTAAACTCACTCAATCGTTTAATTAAAGCAATCATTTTACACTCTCTAAAATCTCTTACCATTCCATCGTATTTATTACACACATACGCTCACATACAAAGCACATTCAAATCACATCCTTCAAATCTAGGGAAATCACTACATCTTACAATATCATAGAATTTTGCCAGTATTCTTTGAGATTTTTCCTATGTGCAAGGCTGGTACACTGTGCCTCACGTCAGTAATTCGTGCTTAAATTTTGGTGAGTCACGCATAAATTTAGTAAGTTATGTTCTACACTAATAAGTCATGACCTAATAAATTTTGAGTAAATAATTTTTTGGCGCGATACAGTTCTGTTTATTTTTAAGTTGATAATTGATTAAATATGATTATTTATTAAAGCATACGTATATACATACACATATACTCATACGCAGTAATGTTTAATGTAGATATTGTAGGTTTCAACTTCGCAGTTTAAGAAATAAATAAAAAGTATTTTTGCATGTCACTCATCTGCGATGCGGACATACGTAATAATATTTAATTAGTCTAGGTTTTGTATAATCAATGATGGATCTGGAATAGTGATGCAAAAAATAAGTAATCAATTTCAATGAAATTTTGATGCATGAGTTGCAATGTTTTGTTTTTGCAAGATTGTTTAGATTTTTAAACTTTTGAGTTTTGTTGATTTTCTGAATTGTATGTACATAATAATAAGAGAGAGGCTAGGTAGTAAACAGGCGAGGTAGTTTAGAGAGGCGAAGTAGTTCAGAGGTCTAAGGGCCGAGGCTCTCTTCTGATGGTCATAAGTTCGATTCCTACTCAGGCGTCTATCGTGAGGTAGATTTTCCTTAAACTACCGCCTCTCCTGAATGTGGTGACTACTACCCTTCAAGCTTACTTGGCTCTGTGTTAGTACGGGGTAAGCTAGCCACATCTGTCTGCTCCTGGAAATCAGCGACTACGCTGAGGAACATGACAATAAAGCCATTACAATTAAACCTAATTGTAGCCTAAACAATTACTATTACAATGAATAAGCGTTTCCAAGAATCTTAATTTTTGATGATTGTTCTACTGCGATGGTTGCAAATACTTGTTAAAAATCTAGCAAGGTCCTTTATTAACAATACATTTTGAGAAAAGAAATTGTTGTAAAATAAGAAAAGAGGTACACAGTACAAAAATTCAAATCACCTTACAAACAATTTAAAACCACGTCAAGTACAAACTATTTAAAATTAGTGTGTTAAAATTATTAGTGGTTATAACATTTCTTGCTTTTCATATTTTAAGAAGACACGTGTCATCTAGAAATTCAAAAGTACCGTTTTGCCCCCAGAAAATAAAAATTTGGTCATCTAGGGATACACATTCTGCACTTTCACGTGGAGACGGGGACTCTCCAATTGGAGTCACATTCTTCCACTCGAAGCTGTCTGTTAACAATGTAACCAAAATAAAATTAAAACACTAATCAAGCCATAAAAGGAGTCACTATGTATATGATAAATATACTTTACCATAAAAATATGGAAACGTATATAACTTAAAAAACCTTGACCTGGGTTGTATGAGACTAAGTCGTTAAAATAGGAATAGTCGTCTGGGGATCCTCCAAAGATGTGCATACATCCCTTGTGCATAACTGGGCAAAAGAAAACAGAATTTGCAAGTTAAACAAAAATGTTAATGACATGCTGAACTGGCCGAATAAAATAATAAATTAACTTAGATATTTTTTATTTTTACAAGCAGAATGATCACTACGACTCCGTGGTGGAATTCCGCTTGTTTTTGGAAAGGACCAAGTTTTAGTAATGAAATCAAATGACATTAATGAATTCACATTTTTACGCTGCTTACAGTCCCATCCACCAAAAATAAGCATATAACTGTCCTTGTGGACTGTGGCCGAATGACCACGACGAAGTGACGGAGAAATTCCCTGCAAACACGTTTTTAAATTATAAACTAATTATTTTAAAATTTTAATCAATCATAAAGTCAATTACAAAGCTGAAAAAACGTATTTAACATACTTTTGTTTCTAGTGTTGACCAATGAAAACTGTCTAGATCTAAAGCATGTAATTCAGCTCTCAATTTACAGCCTTCGTTTCTTCCGCCATAAATGAGCATTTGATTGCTAATTTGAACACCAGAGTGTCCATAGCGAGCCTTTGGAATAGTGCCACTTACTTCCGGCTTGTCCCATTTCAGTGACTTGGTGTTAAAACGATACACTGAGTTGGATTTTTCCTTCTTTTTTGTATCATAACCGCCAAAGATGATCACAAATTCATTAAAGGCCACAGCTGAATGACCGTATCTCTGATTCGGGCAAAATTCATTATATTTAGTTGACAACAATTTCCATTGCAATTTAATTTCGTCAACATTCAAAACCCAAATATCAAGAGGACTATCCCATCCATAGGTTGGACAACCGGGCAAATTAAATCCACCAAAAGAATAAATTGAACATTCAAAAGCCACTGCTGCATGCAGTGATCTTGCAGGGAATCCATTGATCTTCAACGACCATAGAATTTAAAACAAAATCAAAATAATTAACTCGCTAATTAAGCAGATATCGTCTGTGAAGAACCAAACGACCCATATTCATTTGTTGCTAAAAACATTATATAATATCTAAAAAAATAATAAAACATGTCTTGGAACCATTCATATAGAACATTTTTCAATTTTCAAAAACATGAAAATACAACATTTTGTACTTTTCAAAGACATAAAAATAGAACATTTTGCACTTTTCAAAAATATGTAAATACATACAACGTTGTGCACCTTTTTGAAAACATAAAATTAGAACATTTTTCACTATTTAAAAATATGTTTTTGTTGTGCACCTTTTTGAAAACATGGAATTAAAACATTTTGTACCGTTTCAAAAACATATAATTAAAAAGTTTTGCACCTTTCAAAAACATGAAAATAGAACATTTAACACTTTTCAAAAACATGTAAATAAAACATTTTGCACTTTTCAAAAACATGAAAATAAAACGTTTTGTACTTTTGAAAAACTTAATTGAAATTTTCAGCATGTTTCTCACTTTGTTTTCATGACATAGCTCGATTTGGTTCCAGCGTAAATTGGATATATGGTTCATTTTGGTTTTTCACTGACGATATATTTTCTAAACATTCTTTAACCTCTTACCATTTTAGGATTCGCAGCTATTGCATGAGCTTCAACAAGAGAAAACGTTTCCTGAGTTCGAAAAAGAAGTCCCTTTAAAATGAAAAACAAATATTTTAATTTTATTTTAAGTCATTTTAGTAGAGGATCGCCCATAAATGATGTCTTATTCAAGCTTAAAGTAAAATTACTTGTTCCATTAGTGTGACAACAGAAAACGGAGCTTCCTTCTGTTTGAAAATATTATGGGCGTGTATTGCGGCGCCGCAGGCGACCGCTTCGTCCACGTCAAGTGTTCTGCGAATATGTTTCCCTTCAAAATAATCTTGAACCATTTCCTGCACTTTCGAAATTCGACTTGAGCCGCCAACCAAAATCACTTCGTCCACACCTTTTTTGTCAAAACCAGATTTCGTTATAGTTTCGTGTAGAATTTTGATACTTCGATTTAAAAGAGCGTCAATTAATTCTTCAAATTTCAAACGAGTTACAGTTACAACTAAATCAATGTTTTCATATATTTTGTCCAATGAAACTACGACTGACGTCACCGTGGCCAAGAAGCACTTTTGCCGTTCACATTCATTTCTGATTCGGCGCAACTTTTTGGCTACCTTTTGGCGAACCTGTGCGTCGTCGGATGTTTTTCCTTCTGCTAAATCCACGCCGTGATTTCGCTGGAACTCGCCGATACAGTATTCAGTTAGTAAGTCATTAAAATCTTCTCCGCCCAGGTGATCGTCGCCACCAGTTGCTCTGATTTCAACTCGGTTTCTGGAGTCCAGTCGAAATACAGTTACGTCAAATGTACCTCCTCCAAGGTCGTAGATGAGGCAGGTTTTAATCTCGTGACTATTAATTGAAGACTTAAGACCATAAGCTACGGCGGCCGCCACCGGCTCAGGGATGAAATGTATGCAAGTGAACCCCGCAGCTTCACACGCCCCTCGAGTCAGATCTCTTTGCATTTCGTTGTAGTAGACGGGGATGGTTACGACAGCAGAATTAATTTGGGTGCCGAGATAGTCTTCGCTTGTTTTCCTTAGGTGACGAATCAACTTGGATGCGATCTCCTGCGGAAGTTTCTCTTGGTCGTCTACCTTTACCCCAACAAGTCCAGTCATGTTCACTAAATGAAACGGCCACAGTTGCTTGTATCTGCGTACAGTAGTCATAGATTTAGTTTAGATAACTTGTTTTGCATTGATGCTACTCAAAGGTCGTCCATAAATGATGCCATCAAAAAGTTGTGTTTTCAACGACTTTATGACCCTTCTGTAACCAGTACCAGCATAACTATTTAATGGCTAAATGGCTAACATATCCCAGTTGACCCATTCACCTTACTCTTGACGTCATTTATGAACGATCCCTCACCTATTTGTGTTTTATGTTTATTAGTTTAAAAATTCTAAATTTAATGTGGGTATGTACATACTTTTGAATATTTGGGTCATAGAATGACCGGCCAATAAGACGTTTAATGTCAAAGAATGTGTTTTCTGGATTTTCATGCGCTTCTTGCTTTGCTGTTTCTCCTGCGAAAGCGCCTTCATTGTCTTTGTCGCTGCAGCTACCGTTATCTGAATCTCGGTCAGAATCCGAGTCCCTGTTGTTGTAAGCGACGTAACTGGGAGTCGTGTTGGTTGAGTAATTGCTTGGGATCACTTCCGGTTTTTTGGTGGGATGGCGAAGGACAGCAACGCAACAGAATGTTGTCCCAAAATCAATTCCAAGTGCAAAGGTAGGTGCCGTGGATGATGTAGTTGATGATGACGCCATGACAGAGAGTGATTTTGTATATTTCCCAGTTTTTTTTTGCAATATTCAAATGTACGCCTTTTTGAATAATTAAGTAACTCGCAAGTAATATTTTTATTTCGAGTTAATTGATTAGTTTAAATTCTTAAAGAAATAAAAGCTGGGATTTCAACTTGGTATATAATGGTTAACAAAGACTTTATTGACATACTTAAGATTTGTAATAAATTCAAACAAAATTAAAGTTTGGTTGCAATAAAAAAATGTGCATTGACAAATTTACAGAAGAACGAAATTGTACACTGACAATAAGTTCTTGCAAGTAGAACGTTATTCAATCGTAAATTGGTCAATTTGAAGGTTAATTTAGCAGTCAAGAGTCAATAGCCGCAAACCAACGTTTATTCGTGTTATCAGAAGTAGATAAACAATAAAAGATTATTTAACAGATTATACGGCTCATTATGTTTAACGTAAATTAGAATTACATATATTTTGCATTCAAGTTCACGGTATTATTTTCATTTACTTTTGTATAATTTATGTACATATACACATTATTTAATTTGAGTCTGTAAATTGAGTATTTACTGTATGTATATTTAGTTAAATTAATCAGCAGTTATTCTGCATATATATTGAAAATTCCAATATAAATGTTTAATTAGTGTTATATTTATATTTATTATTTTATTTTATGTTATTTCCTAACATATAAATTACCATTTAAAATATTTATGGTAAATTTTTAAAAAGAGCTGGTTTGATTAAAAACATGTACTATCTGTAAAAATTTGAATTCTTGAAATATATTCTGTCGTGATGCAATTATACTAATTTTTGAATTGGTACCTCGCTAAGCATGATTATTTTATTATCATTCATAAAGGGCATACAAATACATGCACTGACAAAATTGTGATTTTATCCATAATTGGTTTGATTATTATACTGTGTATCACGCTCGACCGCAAACTACAGTGTTAAAAACACCTGTAATTTTGTATTAAAATAATTACTATGTAATAAAAATCCCAGTAACATTGTCGGTAAAAGTAGCACGTGTTTTGTAACATTACAATGCTTACTATAAGAGAAAGAATACATACTCTTGCTAACAGATACAAACAATTTGCAGCTGTTTAAATTAAGGCAATTTATAAAGCCTTGTGTATTGAACAAATAATTTATTAAATTACTACACATTTTAATTACAATTACTGTTTGTATAAATCCTGGTTTCAAAATTATTGGTAAATAAAGGTTAAAATTAACTGAACTTCTATATTAGTTCACATAGCAACATCAGCTCAGTAGAATGTATTAAATCGTTCAACTTTAATTTACTTCTGTTAGGCTTAGCAACATTTTTTGGAAGTGTTTATTGAATCTCTGAAGCATGTTCTTGTTAACTTGCTTCAATGTTTGTACGTAAATTTAAAAAAATTCTATAAAAAGTACCATACACATAAGTACATGTGTATATACTTTGTAATTATAACTGATATAACTGGATCAATTAGGTTTCAGACTATCAGAGATAAGACATATACTTAATCCTACAGCGACAGCAATATTACGCTGACGAGACAACGAGACAAGATTAGCCTCTGTCGTAAAATTTTATTACCTATAGATATGGGGTCATCCATAAACAACTTTAACATGTACGTTGAAGCATATAGTGTTTGCGTGTTAAAAAATAATTTTTAGATTTTTATTTTCACAAAAAGTAATTTGTTCGTCACCCTTTTTTTACATTACATAATCAAATTTTATCAACCGCTGATCATTTTAAATATCTTAAAACTTGGACTGCAGCTGAGGGTAGCAGGTTGCAAGCTTTAATATGTGTTATTCACTTCATTCTGTCTCAGTTTTGATTTAGATTTTGAGGAGCGTGAGAGGCGATGGGAAATTAAGCGGCTATCCGATGCAATGGCATCACAACATTTGCCATCATCGGCATGATCCACACGGGTAGGCACAATGAATTTCATTAATTTAATTTAACTAAAAAGGCTGAGGCGAATTTAATTTGCTTTATTTTTGAATTTTTGTAAATTTTCTATCTATATTGAGATAAATAAACTTTCTTCTTTTATTAAAACTATTATTCCTAAATTTTCAGAGATTCGCTTGCGTTAATTCTAGATAAATGATGTTGGGCAGTTTGGACATTATATTTCTTTCTGAGTTCGCTTTTTGGTGTATTTCTTACAACTGGGAAATTGCCTCTGAAGACAACAAAATCGAATGAAATTCGATTTTATTACTGATATAGTAAAATGATGCTTAATCATATGACCGATGAAGTGGAAAAACGTAATTAGAGAATTAATCCGTTACTTATTTAAGTAGCAGAACGGTAAGAAGCAATAAAAGTGACAATTGTTTTTTTATTACGTAATTCAATGAGAAATTTTTTCCAAACAATGTCAAGGAGCAAGAAAGTATAATATTCGTAATTATTTGCTTCATTTGCTTGTGTAAGCGTTATGTATAAAATTTCGCTTTATTTTAAATTGAACAACCACGTATATAAGATGCGTTTTGTTTACTTACTTAACTTTACTTATCCTTTTGTTTCAAAAATGTACATAATATAACATTAGTACGTTTTATGCAGTTTTTTTTTGTAATCTTCCCTTGGTTGTATGAAATAATAAAAAATATACACGTATACATATATAAGCGTTGCATAAACATGTATGTACCTAATTAAAGTGCTTTAAGTAGTAAGACTACTATTAAAGCATAATTAACCGCATAATTAATAATAATGTTCTGATAGGAGATCGTACATATCGTCTGTGAAGAACCAACATGACCCATATTCAATTTAGACTAGAATCAAAATGAGCTATGGCATAACAACAAAATGCAAAACATTCGTAAAATGTTAATTACAAGTTTTTAAAAGGCATAAAGTGTTTTATTTATATGGTTTTTAGCAATGTAAAATGCCCTATTTACATGTTTTTGAAAAGGTGCACAGTGTACTAATTCCATGTTTTTTAAAAATTGCAAAATGTTCTAATTCCATGTTTTAAAAAGGTGCAAAAATTTCTAATTCCAATTTTTTTGAAAAGGTGCAAAAGGTTCTAATTCCATGTTTTTTGAAAAGGTGCAAAATGTTCTAATTCCATGTTTTTGAAAAGGTGCAAAAATGTCTAATTCCATGTTTTTGAAAAAGTGCAAGATGTTCTAATTTTATGTTTTTGAAAAGGTGCAAAACTTTCTAATTTCATGTTTTCGAAAACGTGCAAAACTTTCTAATTCCATGTTTTTGAAAAGGTGCAAAACTTTCTAATTTCATGTTTTTGAAAAGGTACAAAAATTTCTAATTTCTTGTTTTTGAAAAAGTGCAGTGTTCCAATTCCATGTTTTCGAAAAAGTGCAAAATGTTCTAAATTAAATCTATGTTATTATAAAAGATACAAAATGTTCTAAATCTATGATTTTATAAAAGATGCAAAATCTTCTAATTCCATGTTATCGAAAAGCTGCAAAATGTTGTATTTACATATTTTTTAAAAGTGCAAAATATTCTGTTAAAATGCTCTCAAATTTGAATATTTCTGTAGACAGTTGACATTGTTTTCAGCTAAAAATGAAGATGGGTCATTTAGGTTCTTTCCATACGATATGTGATGTTTTCAACAGTGTAAGGGCGGAAATAATTTTCAACCAGGAACTTTATTGAGAAAGATAATTTAGGAAATCATATTGCTAGGAATGTTTTTCAGGCTGAATGCGGTACTCTTTAGTTCTTGTTTCTGGCCTATAAACTCTATTAATACTGTATCGACATTTAAATATTACTTTATTACAATTTACCTGTGTATTGATAATGACACATAGTTTACATCAGGCAGTATGGAATTTATTATTACATACGAACATTGATAACATTTAAGTGTAGACCATAAGAGTGTCCACAAGGGACTCGATCATACACTAATACATGGACAGAACCATCGGCCCGGTCAACGTAGTAGCTATTTCCGTACACATGCATTTTGAGGGGCTGAATTGCCGCAAAGTTTAAAGTGACAAACTTGGGCGGCCGCCGCTGTTGAGACACGAGAAGCCCCCATTCTTCAAGAACCCTGCAGGACAAACTGTGGCATATGGCGCAGCCCGTAAATAGAATGCACAGGTAGAGAAAAGTGTAGCCGGACACGATCGCTAAGCCAAGCCTAAGCACAACGCCTTCGAGTCTTATAGCATAGCCCGGTAAGAACTGAATACAAAGATGGACATAACAAGGCTTTTGTTGTAGGACATAGGGAATCCACATATTTCGTGTATTTCCTTTAAATAAATTTAAAGTTGGCGGTAAATCTCAAATTTTGTCTCCCACGATTCACTGTAATGTCCTGTTTTGAGTTTGTGAGATTTTGAGCTGTAATGAAAAATATCACATTTTAAAAAAGTATACCGTAATTATATGTACGACCACACTCTGTTTTTTAAATACCTGAGCTCGTTAAGAAATGTTATTGCCATAAATAAGACAGGAAATGCTGAGTTAATGAGGACGAAGCAAGTTGATGCTTCCAAGTGATAAACGTATCCTTGAATAACTAGCGTAGCCCCCTAATAAGCCACTCTATGTCTGCCCTGTCAACTGCACTAAATTTGAAATCATCCCTCTCACAAAATTGTTTAGGAAGGATTGACCAAAGAAGTTCTGGAGAATGTGGATTAAGAAACCAGTAAATTCCCATGGAGAAAAAAGGTTGAATTCGAATATTATATTATGCAAATCCAATGCAAACGTTGAGCCTCCACAACCTCCGTCGCCATTTACTTCATTCTGAATGTATGTACTGCAGAAGTTGAGTTTCTTTATTACACTTAAATAATTGGGGTGAAAAAACTTGGCCGTACTCGAATCCTTTTTGAATGCGGGCAAGAACCATGGGTGTGAAGATGATGCTGCTACTGGTGATGTTTCTATGCCTGTTTCTGTGCCACAATTTTTAGTAAACTGTGCCCCACGTCATTAAGTCATGCGATATTTCAGTAAGTAATGTTTTACGCTGGTAAGTAATGACCTATACATTTTTGAGTGAATTTATTTTTGGTGCGACACAGTCCTGTTTATTTTTAAGTTGATAAATTAATAAATATGATTATAATTGTGATTCGTTAATCACATTTTCAATTGCGCTTTTATTTATAATTGTTTCGATTATTATATTGTGCACCACACTCAACCGTAAACTATAGTCACAAACACCTATAATTTTATGAGAGAGAAAATATTAAAGGCAAGAAAATACTACATTTGAAAATATATATTTCGTGTTAATAAATATTTGTAAATGTAGATTAAATAACACGGACGGAAATTCCTATTAAAACGAGGGTTAAATCGCTAATAGGCTAATCATCAGTGAAACGACAAACTGCCCTATGTTGTACGTGCAGCGTACATAATTCAGCCAAAATGGTTTGCGGCCTTCTTAGAAGGCACATTGTACATACAGGCTATGGTAAACGCTACACATAGTGTAGAAGGCAAAGACAGGGGACAAGAAATAAAAAGACGCTCGACGACATGTCGAGATGAACGAAATTAAGAGCTGCTCCGGCACATTTGGAGATGAACAAAATTAATAGCTGCTCCACCACATGTCGAGATGAGTAAGGCGACCGGAATGCACAAAATGCATAAAAAGCATAACAACGTGTTCAATATGCGGTCGCCGGTTTTTTAACAGT
>JAQFZE010004923.1:0-10741 GCA_034695245.1 Dicyrtomina saundersi | reverse complement strand
AAATGTAGAGCACAGTAAGCTTACCTTCATTAGTTCTATAGGAAATTATTTGACCTGCCGTGTGACTAGTGTCAGCTGCTAGAACATTAAGCTGAGTGTTATTCGCAGTTGAATTTTAAAGAAGCCATTTATCCCAACTGCATCGGAAACTCTAGGGTTTGGGTCCGGATTCTTTAAAAGCTACCTTAAAAAAATTGTTCTGGTTTATTCTGCTGATTCTAACTTGGGGAGCAGGGCTTAAATTTAAGCTTGCAAATCAACCAGACGGCAACGGCAGCTCAGCTGCGTACTTCTCAAAATAATTATTATATTCTCCTTCTTTTCTGTAATTAATAATAACCAGCATTTGACTCAACTCATAAATTGGCATATTGATTCACTTGATTTCATGCCAATAATTATGTAGCATCAATCATTAAGCACTAAAAACTGAAACCATGATGGTAAATATTTTTTCTCATTAGGTTACTGCCGTGCTGGACTAGTTAATGGTAAATATTGTACTCTAAAATCTTTACTAATGTTAATAATGAATTAGAAATTGAAATTACATACCTGTACGTTAATAATCAATAAAAGGACGTATCAACTGAAACAGACTACAAGGATGCGCTGATTCCAAACTTTACTCTCCAGCAGTTGGCAGTCAGTTCGTCAATTGCCCCTTTCCCAATCAGTATTCAGTTTATGGAGAAGTGCTGTTATAAATTAGAGAAATCCGCTTCCAACTTTCTGGGTTGTGAGTAAGTAGTTATTTATCGTAGATGTAATGTTGAAACTAGCCAGATACAAGTTGGCAATAGCTATTAAAGACATATAAATACATTCAACATTCAACATTAAAAGTATATGAAATATATCATTATTATGTAGATAACACTTTGAAATACACAGTTGAAAAAAATGTAGTGCGAGCGTTGAAGTAGTTGATACATATTTAACAATGCATTAATTATGATGATGATGATAATTCACAAAAGTTGAAAAAAAAAATATTAAAATTACCTAGAAATCGAAATACAGCAGTCACACAGTCAGTCAGGCACAGGTCAGGTTACACTTTACACAGGTCAAACCAAGTTAAAGTCAAAAGTTGAAGTTAAAATACATAAAAAGACTTGTTATAAAAGTCGGGTATCGATGTGGTAGCTTTAAATGAAAAAGTAGCCTCTCTTCGACGGATGTTTGTAGCTGACATGTTTATAGCCGTACACCATCGCCCCCGCCGTGACCACCATGAACATCCCCAGTAGAACTATTCCAAGGGCAATTATTGGTCCTGTGGGATAAAAAACATTGCAATTATTTATGTATGTAGTTAATTACACAAATTAGAGAAACAATTAAAGGCATAAACAGTATAAAGTCCACTATTAGAAACTCAATTATTAGCTGAATTGAATTAAATATATTCGAATCAAGCAGTTAACTCAAATAACTAACTTGGTAATCTGATCTGATCCAGAAATAAATGCATGTTGTAAATGTAAAGTACACTGACCTTCGTTAGTTGTGAATGAAATTATTTGAGCTGCCGTGTGACTAGGGTCAGCTGCAAGAACATTGAGCTGAGTGTTACATATTAGCGGTTGAATTCTGGAGGAGCCTTTTATACCAACTGGTTCAGAAAATCTTGGCTTTGGGTCCAGCTTCTTTGAGAGCTAACTTAATATAATTGTTCTGGTTCATTCTGCTGATTTTCACTCCAGGTGTAGAATTAGGCGTATAAATCAACCACTAAGACGGCAACGGCAACTCAGCTGAACGCTTGTAATTAAATGCTCCTCCTTTCTGTAATAAATAATAATGAACAACAGTTTATTTAACTTATTGGCATTTTGATCCTCTTGATTTCATGGCAATGCAGCATTAATCATTAATCACTAAAACGGTAATAGTAAATATTTCTTCTTGTTAAGTACCTGCCCGTTCTGGACTAGGTAATGGTATATATAGTGTATTCTAAAATGTTAAATACTGAATAATTAATTAGAAATGACATACCTGTACGTCTATAATCAATAAAAGGACGTATCAACTGATGGCACAAACTACAACGATGCTGTGATTCAAAAGGCTACTGTCCAGTAGTTGGCAGTCAGTCAGTCAGTTCGCCAATTGTCCTTTTTCCAATCAGTATTCAGTTTATGGAATAGTGCCGTTATAAATTATAGAAATCCGCTTTCAACTTTCTGGGTTGTGAGTAGTTATTTATTATAGATGTTATGCTGAAACTAGCCAGATACAATCTGCCAGTAGCAATTAAAAACATATAAATACATTCAACATTTAACATTAAAAGTATATGAAATATTTCAGTATTATGTAGATAACACTTTGAAATACACAGTTGTAAAAATGTAGCATTGAAATTGTTGACACATATTCAACACTGAATTAATTAAAATGATGATGATAATTTATAAAAGTTTAAACACAAAATATAAGAAATTAAATACCTGCTAGGTTCGTTACGACAAGACCAGAATCCAACCCGAATAGTTACAGCTGACAGCAGATTCACTTGTCAGTTAACAGACAGATAGGCACATGTCACAGTTCACACACTGTCAGTCAAAGCAGACAACATTGATGAAATTCACTGTGAGTTTATAAGTGTTGGGCATACTTACGCATATTACTTATTTATCAACATATTTTCAAAGTTAAAGATGCGAATAAAGAAGCCGGCTAGAAGTATCACAGATTACGAAAATATCTGCTATCTTGTATAATTGTCAGGTATAAATTATTAATTGCTGCATAATATAATTATAAAATATATTTAACTGGAAACATTTTTGGCATCTTCTCACGCCCATTACAGAATACCATGCGTATGTACACAAATCTAAAATATTTAATTAACACTTGCAAATTAATTTCATTTGCAAAAATGCATTTACACTGTGCCTGTATGCTTGTAGTTATAACGAACTGATTATATAATGAAGCACTTTTATTATCTTCCAAATTGCTGTGTCTGTCTGTATTAGGCTTCTGAAAGATGAACAAAATATAAAGTTAGCAGGTAGGTACTAAAATACACAACACAATTATGATTTTTTCATTTCCGCCGAGGTCTTTTTTTTAGAGGCAGACTAGTACTACTACAAGGAGCATCGTCAGCGTCAATTTCAGAACCGGAGCTGGATCCACCTGGGTCACCTTCACCTTGCCGAGGAATAACCCCTGTGGTACTTCTGCCTTCATTCAGTCCCTTTGGGCAAGATAAATCTATTGGATTCTCGTTAGTTTCTTCAACTTCATATTTTTTGTGGACAGCTTTTAAATGACGGCTTAAGTAACCTGGAGTGTTACCAACATATGAGCAGAAAGGACACTTAAAGACCTTTTGGGCCGTAATTTGATGCTTGTCTTTTAAATGAATGACCAAAGTCCGGTACTGAGGGCAATTATAATCACACTCTTGTACATTGCATTGGTATGCATTTTTCTCTTTTGGAGTATGGGATGTCAAATGCTTAACCAGTTTTTCCTGAGTTGCAAATCGTTTTTTACAACTTTGGCACAAGTGCGGCTTAGTTTTGACTTTCGCATGATCTTGGAAGTGCTCATTCAATTGAGTATGCAGTGAAAATGTCATGCCACAGCCAGAAAAAGAGCACTTGAAAAGTTTTTCACCCGTGTGGATGAGAATGTGGGCCTGGAGTTCATCCAGGTGGGAAAAGGATTCAAGGCAGCGGGTGTAGCCATTACTCACAACCTCCCCTGGCTTGAGAAGAAGATGCTGTGGCTGCCTATTTTTTTTTGCCGAAAAATCACTACACACGGCGTACGGACACACGAAGGGAGTCTCATTTGTATGGGACAGGTAGTGAAAATCAAAATCTTCTTTATAAGGAGTCTGGTAGTTACACAAATCACAAATGTAATTATGTCTAGGCTCAATTTGCTTTTTCTTACTTTTTTTGTCCTCATAGCTCATTTTGGGGTCGACCCTAGTATAAATAATAATTATATAGTATTATCAGAATTACGTCAGACACGGTTTAATGTCACAAATTTTGTGTGTAGTTATTCTGCTTAAGCTTTCACTAAAAATTGATTCTTGCGATAACGAGATAAAATGATGTTACTCTAAATTAAAATCAAGTTAAAATAACTATTTAATAGTGAAATTGCCGCGGTTTCATTCTATGAAAGGTCGCTCACCAATAACGACAGACACGGGTACAGTCGATGGGCCTAATGTACGGGGATATTAATGACATTCCATGTTAATGCTTGCCACTTCCGCCAACTGCTAGTAAGGCTGGTATAATGGGTTCGTAGTGCCTTAGAAGTCGTAGCATTTCCATTACATCTTTTCAGGACTACACGTAATGTTCCGACAGCTGACGTGCATACTGGAACTTATTACTTTCAGACTTTTGCTAGCATGTAATGCTTCATGGATTATTAAATAGGTTAATGCCATTGCAATTTCCTGTAGTAGGGTAGGGTCGGGTATCTGTGGTAGTCAAGTAATTGTGGTACTGAGAAACGATAAAGCAACGAACGACAGCCGCAGTCCAAAATCTGTTTCAGTTCAATCAACTATTCATGAAGTACATTCTGGCTGATGTTCCCCGCAATTGTCGAAAACTTGTACGTGAAGAAAATTACAAAACTTACTGTGTCAGTTTAACTAGTGAGGAAAATTGTATTTTCATTTTCTTCAAGTCCATGTATTTACTGTTCCAAAACATTCTCACCGAAACTGACTGCGAAGAGATAGTTTGATTTAGTCGGCATAAATTAGTTACAATTAGGATGAAATATTAATGTAACCCTTAATTCGGTGGATTTTCGAAAAATATTTAGTCATTTTAAAGTGGTCATCTAAATGTGGTAATGTCAGAGCTTCTAACTGTGGTATTGTAAAAACCATGGAAAAGTCATTGAAAATTTTGTTAAAATGAAGCAAGTGTGTTTTAAAAATATAAGTTATCATATTTCAGTTCTTTTTTATTTGTTTAGTATGCCGTAAATTGTAACAATAGGGAAAAAGAAAAAAGGTGGCAAACGCAAGCCATGCACAAACGTAGACCTTATAACTATGCCATTTTTTGTGTTCAAATTGGATCAATAATAACAATCATTCCATAATTTAGTTTGCATTATGTTAGTAGTTTCAGTACACACAACGATTATTTTATTTATTTAATGTGATTTAGAGAACATATAGTGTGATAAAATATGTTCCGGCCTATTATGCGTTGTTTACATGTTAAAGGTTAGGTTAGGTATGGTATGGTTAAATCATGTTAAAGGTTAGGTATGTAAAATTCTATTTACTTGGTATTACAGATTGACAAATTGAAAGTTTTCCAAAAAGGCACCACAGTTAGAAGACCTTACCCTCCTAGTCCAAGAGTCGGTAGTTTTGTATTTTACATGAATTGAAATGTCAGGATTTAAATACTACAACAGGTAAAACCTTATTTAGAATAATAGGTATATCTACAAATTAAGTAACTAAATATTATTTAGCTACCCCAGCTACATGAAACAGTAGAGTCGTCGCAGTAGTTATAGTTAAAATCGACAGCATACTCACTGAACAGCCATTGAGCCAGCTGACACAGTTAGCGCGTCTGATAGTTCGAATGATAAGAAATAAGCATTTATACTTTTAGGTGTGTAAAAATAGAATGTAGAAGGCATTTATTTTAGTATAATAGGTCAGCACAACATCAGAAAGTCAAACAAATGTCAGAATCGACGTTAAAAGTGGAACTGAAAACCAATAACAATATCTCTGAAACATTACAACTAGTATAACGTACAAAAACATTGATCATTTTCTCACAAAAAAAGAATGAGATACGATTCAGAACACATGCACAAAATTAACGCGGGACAATTTCCAATTTTGTTTTGGCGTTTGGAAATAAATTTTGCACTTGATTTTTTAAAAAATGATATTCGCGAGCAAGCCAAACGTCCGTCATGATGTTCATGTAACGACGAGTATAGGGAATTTGGCTCACCAACATTTTAACACGAACAAATGTAGCACTAAGAACAGGTTCAAAATGGCGTTTTCGTAAATGGTTAACCGCACTAAAACTCACGCAATAAGTGGCAGTTAAATCAAAATACAATGTCTTTAGATTTGGAAAGGTGTTCTGAATGTTAAAGTTTCCATGCGACGGAAATACGTCGAACCCAGAAGCAGATGTACGATGAAGGACAAGTTTTCTGACTTTTGGTAATACCACTGGCCATTTGATTCCTCTGAGTGTTTCGCCAATGAACATTTCTAAAGAAATATATACAAGCGTATCCCAACTACACTCAAGGATTTTGTTAATTACTCCCACAAAACAGAGTCTCCGTTCTTCGCTCTCGGAGATGATCTTGGTAATCCCGAAAAAGCTGATACAAAGTTTTTTGAATTTAGTTGGAGGCAAATTTCGAATTTGGCGCTCCTTCTGTGTCATCGCGGACAGAGCGTCTTCAATCATTTTAATATTTTCAAAATTGAAACTTGAATTCCCATTTGGATTGATTATGAATCGTCGAAGGAGGTGCAGACGATTTACTGGCTCAATTAGGAAATGAAAACGGGCATAATCCAGCTTGATGCTCTGTAAGTGAGGTGAAATAGAAATAATTTTTTCCAAGATTTTACTCGAAGGAACTGAAAAGTTTAGCTTATTCAATTTATTTTTTTTTCTAAGGTTAATATCCTTTAATTTCGCTGATGGGTCACTTTGCTCACTTGGAAGTAGTCCACCAAGATCAGAATTACTTCCCGTATCTTCATTGCTATCAGTGTTACGATTTTCTATCTTAGCCCAAAGGGTCAGCTTGCGTAAATTAGAAGCTTGTAGACTCAGAAGAGTTTCTACACTCTTCATTAAAAAGTCTTCGTCAAGGGCCTCCTGGGGTCGACGAAACCCTGCAAAGTTAAGAAGTAAACTTAGGAGATGTTTCCCAAACTCGTTGAGAAAACTCTGCAATTGGGGATTGTCCAACGTCCCACATATGATAGTAAATTTGTTTGCTGGAAATGTATCCATGGACCAACGGCCTCCCTCGTCGTCATTATCGCCATCCGAATAAGTTGTCTTCAAAAAGGATGTCAGCTTCGGTAAAGTGAACTTTGGTGAATATATGCGAAACTCATCCCAATGTTGTACATACACTTGATGCGTGGGGTTGTACTCAAAACATAAATAGTGACGGTGGTTTCTTTTTATGAGTTTCGTTGACACGGATCTCCATTTGACGGAGACAAGTCTACAGCGAAACAAAGATTTTATGTCCAGTGAGCTTAGGATTTCTTCCAAAATCTAAGAATAAATCAAAGCAAATATTGCAGCTAATTTATTTTGTTCATTTTACTTATAAGTTATTATTAATTTTAATGGCAACGTTACGTGATCGATTGACAATGCAAAGTCCTGTGATGAAATTTCGCCACCCACAAAAAATCCGGCCCTGGAACCGAAACCGGAACTGAGAGGCTCTGCTGATGTTTGCTCTTGAAAGTTTTGTGTTACTTCTCGCTTCAATAACGGTTCTGACGCCGACAACTGAGATTGCACTTGTGAGTGCATCTATACAATTTATTACACACATTGATTATGAAACATGAGTTTTTAAAAAATCAGAAAAAAAACAGAAAATCAAAATTATATATAGGAGATGTAAGGTTAACATTTGTACTCTTTATGGCATGAACTTTTGCAGAGAGGAAAATGAAAATAATGCTGGCGAGAGGATGGAGAAGTGCAGAATGAAATTATAATTGATTACACAGAAAGTCTAACTGGTCAAAATAGTTGGTACTAAATTTTTTGATATATATAGTATATGTTTTTAAAAAATTTCTTTACATTGTTTCTTGAAGGGAGTATAAAATTATTCTATCTGTAAAAATAGAAATGTTCCTCGAGCCTCGTAAAGTCGTACATATGTACTGTCTTGACCACAGTATGTGACTTGTTACTTACTAGTTAGTTCAATGCTACATAAAAGTTCATTGA
Organism: Dicyrtomina saundersi; assembly: GCA_034695245.1. Taxonomy (NCBI): domain Eukaryota; kingdom Metazoa; phylum Arthropoda; class Collembola; order Symphypleona; family Dicyrtomidae; genus Dicyrtomina; species Dicyrtomina saundersi. Next base: position 2,741 of record JAQFZE010004923.1, on the reverse strand, counting down.
CACTTGAAAAAGAGGTAAAAATAGGAATTACTGGAAAAGTTCCATTCACTTCCCTATTCACTCCATTAGCGCGTACGCGTACCCATTGTTACCCTTTTCATATGTCCTTAGGCCTTAGGCAACATTCCCATCAATTTTCCCCAAGCATGGTTATTTTCCCATAATAAAAAAAACACGCAATATTTCTTGAGGCAATTTAAAAACAGCAGCAACAGCATATAGCCAACAATAGGGAATAGCCAACAACAGGAGCTTTTTAAGGTAATTTTTAGCTACAAGCAAAAAACTAATAAGCTACAAAAATAATTAAATATAAACTGTACTTATAGCTTGTAAATAAAGCATTTTTTGCACTTGTCAAAAACATGTATGTACTACAGAGAACCTTTTTGTAACTTAAAAAAAACATGTAATACTGCTAATTTTTTATAACATAAGGATACGATTTTTTACACTTTTCGAAAACATGTACCTAAATGAAAAAAGTTTGCACTTCACAAATTCATTAAGATTGAACGGTTTATACATTTCGAAACACACGTAAAAATAAAGCATTTTGAAATTTGAAAAAGTTTTGCAATTAAAATGTTATTCATGTAAATCATAAATTGGGAAATACCTTTTTAGACATAGCTCATTTTAGCTCATTTTAATTCCAGCCAAAAATGGAGGTAGCCTATTTTGATTCTTCTCAGGTGATATACGGGAGCTGGCAGGTGAGACATTTGGATAAATAATTATAGCGTTGTTGAGTGTTATTGGCTTTTGTGTTTTGAGTGGCAGTGGTAGTGGTGTGGAAGTGTGGAAGTGGAGTGGTGACTGAATATTATGCTGAGGCACGAAGTGAGCAATAATAATTCCTGTCCAAATCACATCACACGATGACGTATAGAACAAACATGCATGCGATTTATTTCCTGCCCTCAGTTTTTCACTCGATCTATGTAATTATTTGCAGTTAGTAGTTCAAGTCGGAGTCGAAGTTGAATCATGTAGAACGTCCTCGTCTGACCTATTGTTATGTTATGAGTACAATGCAATATGTATTTGAACTTTTGTCATAAAAATAATGACACGAGGATGATGATGAATGAGGTCATAGGCCAAAATCGGAGAATAAATCGTCAGAGTAGTGACTATACTACAAAAATACAGAAATTATATTAATTAATTACCCCACTTATTTATTAGCTCATAATATATGTTTATATCTGTACATTAGTCAAATAGTACCAGAGTTAAAAATTGTGTTAAATAACGATCACATTATTTCCAGTCTACATCGGTATCGGTATAAATTACACGTTGAGCAAAATATTTACGCGACCTATCAAATCACTATTACTCATTACAAATAATCGTGAGGGATCGTCCACAAATAACGTTATATTAGATTAGCGTGTCAGTGGGTCTCCTAGGATACTGATACTGATGACATCTAATTTTAAAGTACGCCATTTACGGAATGACTACAGGGAGTTTAAAAAAAATTTCTTGATAATGTATTTTATGAACGATCCCCAAGTCAAGCTCAAATAGTCAGAAAATATTATTATAACCGTAATATGTAGGTACATTAAAACAATAGCGTGTACAAAAACTTAAATAATTAAACAGTAATAAATTAAATTAAATTATTGTTGGTCAATCGCAATTCGTCGATGTCGACCAATGTCGATTAAAAGTTACAAGTACCTACCTAGGTTAAGTTACACTTTACACAGGTCAAACCAAGTTAAAGTCAAAACTTGAAGTTAAAATACATAAAAAGACTTGTTGGGAAAGTCGGGTATCGATGTGGTAGCTTTAAATGGAAAAGTAGCCTTTCTTTGACGGATGTTTGTAGCTGACTTGTTTATAGCCGTACACCATCGCCCCCGCCGTGACCACCATGAACATTCCCAGCAGAACTATTCCAAGGGCAACTATTAGTCCTGTGGGATATAAAAACATTGCAATATTTATGTAGGTAGTTAATCAAACTAATTAGAAAACTAATTAAAGGTATACACAGTTCAATCAAAGTCCATTATTATAAACTCAAAAGCATTAGCTGAATTGAATTAAATATATTCGAATCAAGCAGTTAACTAAAATAACTAACTTGGTAATCTGATCTGATCCAGAAATTAATAAATATTGTAAATTTAAAGCCCAGTAAGCTGACCTTCATTAGTTGTGAAGGAAATTATTTGACCTGCCGTGTGACTAGGGTCAGCTGCAAGAACATTGAGCTGAGTGTTATTAGCAGTTGAATTCTGGAGGAGCCATTTATCCCAACTAGATCTGAAAATCTCGGCTTTGGGTCCGGCTTCTTTGAGAGCTAACTTGATATAATTGTTGTGGTTCATTCTGCTGATGCTCACTCAGAGTTTAGAATTAAGCTCGACAATCAACCAAGACGGCAACGAAAACCCAGCTGCGCACTTGTAATTATATTCTCCTTCTTTTCTGTAATTAATAATAAATATCATTTCATTCAACTTACTGACATTTTGATTGCCTTGATTTCGTCGCAATGCAGAATCAATCATTTATCACTGAAACCGTAATGGTAAATATTTTTTCTCATTAACTGCCCGTGCTGGACTACTTAATGGTTAAAATTGTACTCTATAATGTTTAATACTTAATAATTAATTAGAAATCACATACCTGTACGTTAATTATCAATTAGAAGAAGTAGCAACTGAACCAAACTACACCGATGCGGTGATTCCAAAGGCTACTCTCCAGCAGTT
>JAQFZE010004922.1:0-10741 GCA_034695245.1 Dicyrtomina saundersi | reverse complement strand
GATCACCAATTGTATTTAATTGATGTTAATCGAATTGCATTTCATGCACTTGATGTAAACAGAGTGTATCCAGATGGGGATGATATAAACTATAGTCTACCATTTGGACATTACAAAATAAGAGTTAACCATGATTAACATATTGTAAATATTGTAAATATGTTTTTGGAAATATCATGCAACTGTAATTAATGTAAATGTATGCTTAATCATTTTAATTTAATTAAAATAATTTAATAACTTGATTACAGATGACAACTCAACTACATTATTACTGTAAATACATAAGCATATGCGCTGCATACACGTTATACATAATAAATCATAATAGCGATTGACACGTTGGAGTGAGTGACATTTTATTGACCCTGTGACGGGTACGCGTTAATGTCCAGGGGCGGCTACAGGTCATTGGCGGCGTCCAATCACGTGTAAGAAGAAGGGGCCCATGACTGTGGCGTGACTGTGGCGATATACTTTGGGGGTACTGTGGGGGTTAATGGGCAAGTACAATGGCGGTACACTTGGCTAATACAATGGCGGGTACAGTGGCGGCCCCTTGGACGGTACAGTGGCGGGTCAATGGACAGGGGCGGGACAATGGCGGTACACTTTGAGTGTACTGTGGGGAATAGGGGCGGGTACGATTGCGATGCACGTGGCCAGTACAGTGGCGGTATCGTGGGAGGGGGCGGGGCAGTTGCGGCGTCATACCCTTACGCTTGCGGGGGCACTGACGGCGGGGTCATTATAGCGGTACACTCTTACGTTTACGGGGGATGACCTTTAGATGGCCTTGGGGGAGTTCATTGGGCTTAAGGTTAGAGGGGTGAGGTCATGGGGTCATGGGGTCATGACCTTGAGGGGTCACGGGGTCAAGGGAGGTCAATTGTGTACAAAAGCCCACGTTTTACACTACTTGTGATCTCAGCCAAAAATTCTAAAAATGTTGACTATTTTTAAATTTTTGAAAATTCCAATTTTGTTAGATTTAAAATTTATTTATTGGAATTAAATTTTTTTTGATTTTTTAGAAACCTAAAACTAACTTTTTAGAAATTATTCTAGATATCACAAAACTTCAAATGTTTTGAAAATTTTGGCAAATATTTAAGGAAAACTAAGAAAATCAATTATTTAAAGAACGCAATTTAAAAAAATTCCGTGCGCGACATAGTTTGAAAAGATGGACATTTGTTTGTATATAGGGGTGAAAGCCCAGTTAATTGCAAGAACACTTAAATTCACATTATGCTATTATATTGAAAACCCACTGCTTTCACATTAAAATATAAATGTCTTTCCTTTAAAGCTATGTCAGATGTTCGAACGTAAATATTTTTGGCGTGCAAACGGTGTGTTCGATTGTTTCCGAAATTTTCACTATTTTTGCATTAAAACTTGCAGCAAAACGTTTGAGGAATTTGAGTAAACTTTCAGTATTATGTTTCAACGTACCCCACTGTCGTTATTTATTATCCTTTCCCTTAAATATCGTCAGCGAACAACCAAAACGACCCATATCCATTTTCTACTGAGAGCAAAATGAATCAAATCTATCTACTTCGTCGCGAAAGGCTAAGTAAATTCGAATACAAAATGCACTACGTGCAAGTTTGGAAACGAATTTTTGCATGGATCTAAAACCGTGGGGATAATTGGATTTCGTTTATTTTGTTTTTACAACGCATTCAATAAGCTTCCTTTTGTGCCGGTCTATTCTGGGCTGGTATAATCTAGTATGGGCCGGTCTATTCTGGGCTGGTATAATCTAGTATGGGCCGGTCAAATGTGGATGTGGACTCGTTCAATCTAGTAAGGGCCGGTCTAGTTTGGGCTAGTGCAATATGGTACGGGCCAGTCTTGGCTATTCTGGCCCGGCCGCGGCCGGGGTTATGATTATCGTATTGAGACCACATTATGACGCACCATATTGAGCTTTTATATTAAACATAGCGCGGCCCATCTTGACTATTAGAACGTAATATTGATGTTGGGGATATGAACGGTTTTATTAACTACTATGTCTTTCAATTATGACAGATATAATAATTTAGTTTGAATTATTTTTGCTCGAGCAAGCGGCCCTTCAGAGCCGCGGCCCTTCTGGAATTTTCCAGATTTCCAGACCAGCCAGTCCGCCGCTGAGGCCCACCACTGTCAAACTTTAAAAAATCAAGAGAATGGTTTAAGAATTGAGTAGAGCGTTTTAACAAACTAAATCTACTTTTTCATAAATAATTTTATTAATTTCATACCCTTGCAGTGGCCCTCAGGAGGGTTTTCTGCGCATATGTTCCCAGAGAAATTGTAGTCTGCTCCTAATTTGAGCCCACAATCGGCGAGTGAGATTATTGTTACGTCGTGAGATATTCTCAAAGTATTGCTGGTTGAGCCAGTTTTGAACGCTTCTCCCCAGACCAGAACTGTGCAGGTTGCATTCAGCATATAATTATCTTTGGTGTATTCAGGAAGCGGCACGATATTCACGTTTTTGTTTAATGTTGTTGTAGTAGCAAGTTTTGTTATGGCCAAGTCTTTGTCATATGCTTCGTTACTAGTAAGGGGGCAAATTTACATTTTAAAGTAAAATAATTTAGTTCAATTGAAATTTTAAAATATTTTTTGCGCATGCGCAGCAATTAGATATACAGAAATGTACTGCGCATGTGCTTATACGTACACTTCATTTTAGTGAATAGAATAATTTGTTATTGCGCATAAGCATAATTATTTTAATATCTTCTACTGCGCAAGAAATAAGGCTCATATTTGCTATGCTGCATGCGTGTCAAAACAAGTTTTTTTGACTGCGCAATCTTTCCTTTAAAATGTTTTTTTTCCTAGGCAAGCGTGCAACTAAACATGTTTTTTAATGCGCATGCGTCACTCATACAATGTTTTTACTGTTCAGACGTTTATGAGTAAATTTCCTAACGCGCATGCGCGCCAAAGACCATGTTCTTACTGCGCATGCGCATATACTGACGTTTTACACTAGCGCATGTGTCCATAAAAATAAGAACTCACTGCATATGCGTACCTAATAATATATGTTTACTGCTCACGCCTCACGCGATAATATTATTATTATTATTATTATGCTGGGTTTTTTTATTCAGATTCCAATTTTAAAGTACATACACGAAAAAGACACAAGTACATGTGTTGTCAGTTTCGAAGATAGCACTAACAATAGATAGACATTAACATTTTTGATCATTCAAGTAAGACTATTTTCCTTACAACGGTCTAGTCAAAAATAATTTTATAAAAGAAATATGAAGAGGCCCACGCGACAGACATATATAAAAACTGTTATACCGCGCATGCGCCTATATGGTAAGGTTAAATACGCCGTGGGTTTTTTCATAGTTGGGGTATAATTTAGTGTCTTTTTCTTCAATCATAATCCTTTGTCGACCTTCCTTACTAGCTTTAAAAACGTCCCTAGCGCCAAGAAAGACTGAAACCTTGTTAAAATTTTTGAGTAACTGATAGCAATATGCAGTTGATATAACGTGGATGTCAGACACCAGGACCCTACTACACATGTGACTCCACTTGTCTTTAACTGCCACTTGGATGGATGCCATAAATGGAAATTCACTTGACAGTTCCGTGCTTGTTGCATTTTCTGCTACGACTTCTGTGTGAGGGTCGCCTACTGTTACTTAAGGCAACAAAATTAAATTTATATGAACAAGAAAATGCAAGAATTTTTTTTTAAAAACGCAATTTTTTAAAATAAAGACAGATTTAATAATTATTGCACATACGTTTTAAAGTAACCAACAAAACGAAATAACAGGAATGCATTACATTGCAGATTGCAATCTCACGTCTCTTAACACTTTTAGTTTACCTATTTGCTTGGTACTGTTTACAATAGTTTTAGCACATGGAGTAAAAGCAATTTACTGTCCACTTTTTCGCATTTTTTGGGTGACAAAAGTGACACTAATTTAAAATTTTAGGTTTTCAAACGAACAAAGTTTCGCATCTTGTTTTTTTGTTTTCGTTACGATATTATATTAATTTCATTTATTTTGCATTTTTTTTTCGTATTTGATTTTTTGTGAAATGACAAAACTCACATAAATATTTAGTTTTGCCAAGCGAGTGTCGACTTTGAAAACCAAGTAATTTTTGCAGAGTTCATAACGCCATTAACTATAGTAATTAACATTTTTCTATAACATTTATAGTATTGAAATAATTTTTAGTTTAAATTGACAGCCAGCCATTGAAATTGTATGCACTTAATTCCTAATTTGTAAACAAGACAAAAGGGTATGAGTTTTAAACATTACTTATTTATTTGTGAATATTTTTTTTAATTTAAATCCTTGTAAAATTATTATTGTTTGCTGCTCCATAAAAACTTGCTTGTGAATTGTAACTGATATTTGAAAATATTACTGCTGCCGTGGCCTTGCGTTTGACAGTAAAGACCTGAGCTACAAAACAAGAGTAATTAAGGCGGACGGAAAAATTGGGAAATGTTTTGTCCAGTTTTATTTTAGGCTTATTTATCCCTTTGATTTGTTAATCATATTCACAATGGTTAGTTCTATTGCAACGATTATCGCCGTTATAACAATAATTTGTACAAAAAATCCAACTGAACAGGGAACGGTACAGCGAGCTATTTCAAAATACGCGATATCCTGTTATATTAATTCAAGAAAAAATTAAATTGATTATTATTTATTACAACCCAAAACAATTTTCAGCACAGTTTTTACTTTTACGTAAGGTTCAGAGGCAGGGATTTGTTTCCATACCAAAAGTACCACCATTTTGATTTTATTGAATGTTTTGTTTGTTTAAAACCAGATTTTTGTTTTAATTATTCACATGTTTTAGAAAAGTGCAAAATGTTCTGTTTAGTTGATTCAGAAAAATGCTCAATGTTCTATTTTACCATGTTTTGAGAAAAGTGAAAATTGTTCTATTTGCACGCTCTTGAAATGTACAAAAAAAATTATTTAAATGTTTTTGAAAAGTGCAAAATTTTCTATTTACAAGTTTTGAGAAAAGTGGAAAAGGTAATATTTCTATGGTTTTGAAATGTTTGAAATGTTCAATTTAATTCATTCTGAAAAATGTAATATATTCTATATTTACCTAATTTAAAAAAATCGGAAAATGAAATATATCATTATCATTGTTTTTAAAATGTGAAAAAAATGTATTTGCATGTTTTTAAACAGTGAAAAAAGTTCTATTTGCATGTTTTCGAAAAAAATATTGTTTGCTATTATTTTCCGGCCCTGACAAGGGGTTCGTGTAATAGTTGCCCATGTTTAAGTCGTCCCCACAATATTCACCCCCACATTACTCACCCCTACATTAGTCGCCCCCGGGTAATAGTCATGCCTGTTTAAGTCCCACCTGATTACTGCTCGCCCCCGGTATATTCGCCCCCACAAACTATATATCACAGCCTACTCAGTCGTACCATAAAAAGTACTATTCTCTGGGCTACAAGAACGTGCTTCACGCTGATAACAACCGTAGTCAACACTCTATAACAGCCTGAACCTATTCAAATCACTTCCACCTACCAATCTAAACGGCAAACCGGATGTCAAAAAAATTATGACTCCAGCAGGGACTGACGAGCTACGAGCAACGCGAATTGGAGTGTGTGATTTACTTACACAAGAATTCTGAGTTCACATTTAATTTGTACATTTTTCCTATGTATAGCATTATTTTTCATTATTTTGTATTATTTTTAAAACATGTTTACGATAAAATGACAGCGGTTATCCCCTGCACGAGCTGTTTATATATTTACTACTTGCATACACCCCGGGGGCGAGTATAACGGGGGCAAGTAGTGATCGGGTGCGACTTAGACGGGGGTGACTATTACCTGGGGGCGACTAATGTGGGGGTGAGTAATGTGGGGTTAAATAATGTGGGGACGACCTAAGCGGGAGCAGGGGCAACTAATGACCGTATTTGACTAGGTTTAAATAAATAAAATGCTTTGATTTCAAAAACGTAAAGAACTCACAATAGCATAGGAAGCTCCAATCAGAAGTGCTTTTATTTTGGGGTCTAAATTTCGTTCGAATTGAATCCCAAAGTTTTTTTCACCTGAACGAAACACCTGAGTATCCGCCCCGTCCTCAGAAGAATGTGGAAGCTCTCTAAAGACGCTTCCAACGATTGTCGGTCCCAAATTCATATTGTTGTCATCCTCGTCCTCATCTTGACCCTTTTGACCCTGACCTTGACCTTGACCAGGAACCAATACCTCGCTTAGCGTTCTTCCAGGAGTGAGAGAAATGCTAAACAGTTTATTTCCACATCGTGGTCCAACGAAGCAGGAGCAGGTCGGTCCCTTTATGAGCATTATGTCTTTCCCTTTTTTGTCTGAAATTACGTAGGTGGGTTTGCAACAGCTTATTTTTTGAGTCACGGTCCCGTACAATTCGCCTGTTCTGGATGTGACGCGTACCTCCTGTGGTTTCATGTGAATTAAGAAAAAATATTGGTAGTTATTGTTATACAACAATAACTGCCGACATTTTTTCCTAATTAAACGACAACAATATAAATAATAGGATGTAAAGATGCAATTTAGCGAGTGCGAATGGACGCGTAATAAACATTCAATAATCAAAAGTTAAAATTTGAGAAAACGTACAGAGCCCGCAATTTTTGCGCCGCAGAGAGTTAAACAAGCAGTGCAATCCCGCTTCATGACCACCACAACTTTCCGGTCCTGGTCGAACAAATAGGCGGAGTAGGGGCGATTATATGAGTAGCAGCCCCTAGAACAGCCATCCGCGTACTCACCAGCATAGAACATTTGCTCACCTTTCCCATTTAGAACATTGTACTTGACTTGTGTTTCTGCTTCCCAACCTATTTTTAATAGTAGGGTGTTGTCCTCGATTATTAATTTTTTTAAAAATGTAAAAAAAAACTTGTTGATTGCCCACTTTTTAAAATTATTTTTTTGAAATAAATGAAAATTTTTAGAATTTTAAAAAATCATGAAATGTCTTTCATGAAAATTGACTGAGGATTAAAAAAAATCAATTTTTGCAAAAAACCAATTAGGAATGTAGAAGCTACTAATTGTTGCCGGGTGTCAAAAAATCACAATTTGAATTTCTTTAAACTTTGGCGGCTGACCAGTGTGACCAAAAGAAGCAAAACGCAGTTGAGTTACTTTGGATCTGTGCTAGTTGAAACTAGCCTGATTTTTGTGAGTGGCAGCAGGTTTTGAAATTAGCGAGTTACATGTAAAACTATTCCCTTAAAGTTAGTTGTAAGTCATAAATATTTTTAAAGCAGACTAACCTAACCTAGCGTAATCTAGGAATCAAAAAGTGATCCATATTCAATTTTTTAAAACTAGAAATGAAGTTAGATGTCAACAAAAAAAACTATTAGGATCGTAAAAAAATGTTAATCAAACATTTTGTTTGTCTCAAAAATATGTAAACACAACATTTTGATATTAAAAAAACATGTAAATAGGACATTTAAAACTTTTTTTAAACGTGTAAAAACAACAATTTGCATTTTTTAAAAACATGCAAGGGAAACAGTTCAAAGTTTTCAAAAACATTCAAATAGAACATTTTGCTCGTTTCAAAACTATGTAAATATAACATTTTGATATTTAAAAAAAACATGTAAATAGGACATTTAGAACTTTTCAAAAACATGTAAAAACAACAATTTACACTTTTCAAAAAAATGCAAGGGAAACATTTTATAGTTTTCAAAAACATGCGAATAGAACATTTTGCTCGTTTCAAAAACAAGTAAACAAATTAACTATTTGTCAATTTTCAAAAAACCTGTAAACACGATAATATTTTTCACTTTTTAAAAAGTAATAGGTACAACTTTGCGCATTTATGTAGTTATCTCGTGTACAAGCGAATGTGTATTGAACTCCTGAACCTTATCTGTTATGTCTCACACAGTTTAGCTTTTCGATGATCGAAGCCCCGGAAGCCCGAAGCACTGTAAGCGATTATAGTATCTGCTACTGCACTTCACATCATTTTTACTTAAATGACATATATTAAAATTAGAACATCCGGGTATCTCCACTGTAAAACTAACGCACCTTAGCTTACTCCACTCACCCTGCAACACCCAATTTCCGCCCACAGTCAAATACTGAACATACAAATATGCCAGAAAAAAGGCGCGACAGCGTGTTTTTCTCGCCCCTCTGAAGAATAAATATCTTGCAAGTTTTTTAATTAATTAAAATTATTACCTAGACCACCGCCATCTTCAAATGTATGAATCAAAACCGTGTCTACACCACTCAGGACTCCTAAGCTTCCCAAAGCATTTGGAACACCTTGGAAAAATTTAATGTAATAAAATTATTTCAACATTCAGCAATAAAAATCAAATATCTAGCACGAATGCACAGTTAATTCTTATAGAATAGAAACCTTACCCAGCAATCCTATTAATTGGGATGGGACAGTTCCGTTCTCTACGTCTATTACTACATCTTTTACTAATTCAACCAATTGATTTTTTGAGGCCATTTTTGTTTAGTTCTCAAAGCCGAAGTACTTTACAACACATGCTTTACAACACACAAGTCTGGGATGATCTTAATGTTGATTTAAAAATCACATTAATAAAGGAAGCCGATCAGCGTCACTGTCGTAAGTATAATTATTAGTTGAGTATTTGACATCTTCGTCAGGACGTCACCTGATAAATTTCATGAAACTTACCACTTTTGTTTTAAAAGACGAAATTTGAATTCGTTCAGCTATGACCCCAATGCGGTCAATAAACTTTGTGAACTTGTGTAATTTTAATTTTTAATTTCAAAACAAAATGCATTTAAATGATAATATTGATTTTAGAATTAAAAATAATAGTAACAATTTTGTTTTCTAATTTTATTATACTAAAAACCAAAAACTAAAGTCTACTTTGTTGTTATAAGTTTATAACAATTTAATTTTGACGAGTTTCCTCCATTAACTAAAAGCACCATAGCATCATCCTACTGTACGTCACATGTAAAAATAGGCTTTTGTTTAGAATTTTGTTGCCTTGATATCTCTAATTCAATTATTGCGCACACATTAAGCGTAAATTAGTATTTTAATTGTTTTCAAAATGGTATGTTTTTAAGGTAGTTTATAATGCTCCTTAAATTTGCTGGTTTTTCTATAGAGCACTAGTTATTAGTGCATAAGAATCAGATTAATTGTCATATTTGAAACGACTACAATGCAAACAAGCCATGTGGAGCGGTGCACAATAAGAAAATCGCCTAAATTTACAAAAATTGCTTGTTTAGCCAACAACTCTCGCCGCTCCCCTTTTCTTTTGTCAGCTCCACTCTGCCAGCTAGAAATAAAGAGCTTTGCAAAATCAATCGTGTTTCCTAAAAGTGTACACAATAGGAATTCGGGTATTGTGCAAGAGAAAACTAGTACAGGGAACATTAGGTACAGAAACCCGTGAAACTTCTCGTACAGCATAATGCTCCCGTACAGTCCCATCGTTTGGCAAAATATCACTAAAATAAATTCAATAGGGAGGAGGTATGTATACAGTGGTCCACGAGCCATTTTGTTCAAGATTTGAAGCGCGCCATACATGTTCATTGCTTGGGCTCTGCGCAGGCGCAGGTTAAACTTTGGCTTGGAAAACCTGATTATGGTTTTCAGCCAAAAGTTTGTACAACTCCCGTGCATGATGAGAATGACTGCGTGTATAATTCCAATCCCAGTCATGTTTACAAATTTGATGTATTCAAGTATGCCATATATGGCAAGGGTGGGCGTCGCCTGAAGGGAGGTCGGAAGGCAATGGTAGAAGTAACGGTGGTTTTCTGGATCGTAGAAGAAAAGACCTATAAATGGAAGGCAGAAAGTGTACGTTCCCAGGAACCCAGCAAGCAATATGTATTGGCAGCCATCGTCTTTTAATGGGTTAATTCCGTGAAACAATTTATCTGCGATTTTAGTCAAAAATATTTGTGTCCCTTAGTTTCAAAACTTTAGTGAGCAAAACGTTGCCTATTGCACCACAGCAAAAGTGTGTATATAATAATTCGTTTTACAATACTGATTAATAAACAAAATATGTTACCTGTGTAATTCTTATCAAATCTGATAAGGCAGTTCATTAGGTTGCTAAATTCCTGCCTGTAGTACGCACAGTTAAATTGATAAAGGAGCAAGAAGCTCTCTGAAAACAGGAAAATAAAATCTATCCCCAAGTTTGCAACATGGATCTGGTCAGAACGAAGGTTTTGTACGAAGCTGAGCGCAACCTTGGCAATATTAACAGAGAGCCACAAAGTTGTAATAATGAACCAAGATGCCAGTTTGGATTTACGCTCTTCTGCAACTACTGAATTAGACGATGAAGACCATTTTAGTGGAACTGTTCTTGTTGAAATAAGTCCTTTCCAAATTGCTTTGTACACCTGAGTCGTTAGCATTGTAAACATTTTAGATTTTTAAAAAAATCTTTTTAGTTTTTCTTATCTTTAACTGTTACTGCAGAATGTTGACAAATGGCGACTCTTGCTGACACAACGTATTAAAATAGTTTGCTTTAGTTTCTTGTTGAAACAATAAAGCTGATTTTGTTGTGAATAATTTTTGGTGTTCTGTATAATTTAATAAATTTTGTAATTAGCAGCAATTACTTGAAGATAAATAAAGTATCACGCTTGTTAGAAGTTTTGCAAAGAATAGTTCGTAATTAT
>JAQFZE010004921.1:0-10741 GCA_034695245.1 Dicyrtomina saundersi | reverse complement strand
GTGGTATGTATTATGGTCAAAAGTCGGTGTCGGCGCAGTCAGTGCATTAATTCAACATTCTATCATCTACAATGTAATAAGTTTCTAGGTCAGACTGCAGACTTATTATACATCCAGTCAGGTATGTATGATACTAAATAAAAGATTAGATAAACCAGAGCTGGATGTAGGTAATCCCATTGACCGTCAGTCGTCATTTGAGATAAAGATAAAAACAACATTGAACATATCTAAAAACCTAAATAAATATGTTTGAAGGTAACACCAACACCAGTATACTTGTGCTTCATACAACATAAACAATAAATGAAAGCTAATAAAATCTTAATGAATCTATATTTTTCTGAATTCACCAAATGAACTCACACTGGATTTGTGAATTCTTCAGCATTCTTGTTAAGCCATCCGTCTGTAATGCATTACATTTTTTGAACGCAAATAATGTCCAAGGAAATATTTATTCATGATCTTTTAACTAATGTTGTTTAAGTTATTTGGGCTTAAACAATTACTTTTCTAACACATTCAATCAACATACAACGTCGTGGTTCAAACTATAATGTTAAAGGTATGGTAATATCAAATTTTCATGTACCATGAACATGAACGACTTAAAACATAAGGCTATTAAAATCCCTATTTAAACTATCTTTGATATAAATTAAATTAGAACTGCCTATCAAACTGAATAATATTGTACTAATAATGATGTAAGAAATCCCAATATTTCAACCCCGAGTTTCTCATTACTACCTAACTAGTAAGTATTAGAAGCCGAATTTTGATTTCGCTTCATCACCTATGTTATGTACTACTAGCACTAGTAAGGTACCGAAAATGAAAGGAATTAATATGGAATATCGACTAGAAAAAAGTGACTATTGAAAAGTACTTACAGATATTTTATGAAAACAGAGCAGAGCACACATGTAAAGACAGGAAAAAAGCCTCAACTCCGAAGGCAAAGACGACAAAAAACTTGATAGTTTTGACTGACTGTTAAATCTTCAAAATTGAAAAATTCTAAAAATTCTCGACACAAAACGAGGCACACACACACACACACACTGTGCTTGAACTTGAAACTTCGCTCGGATTCTTGAAAATTTGAGACTCATTTGCTTTCGTGCCAGAAAACTGTATCGCTAAATGGTAGCTGACTATTACACTAGTTTTTGTGGCAGGCAGTTGTACCACTAATTGACCAAAAGGACAGGAAATGACCAACTATAAAATTATTTTTACAGCAAATGCTAACTAATATCAATATGATAATAAGGATGCTATTTGATAAGCAATATCCAACATGCACGCTACATTATTATGGTTACGTGGCGCAACAATACAACCATAACTTACGTTACTAAAATGGTTGGGCATGCATGACTTGCTGCCTTGGTCATGACTTATGGAAGAAACCCCTTTAATAATTAGTACTACTTAACATTCAAGGAATTCAATTACAATTTCTGGCCCGTTAGTTCTATCTTGTTCAGTTTATTGTTCCACCTCAAGACAGCAAAATGTCCCCAAAGCACATAACGGTAATAAACGAAATGCATGATTCGTATACTCGTAAAGCAGTCCCGACTACCTCGGCTTTATAACTATTTTTGAATGAAAACCAACTATTGAATGTTTTTAAGCTTTAGTTGACCTCTGCAGGTCAAGTTGTTCACGTATAATAAATTAAAACTGAAAACCGCGTGTCGCTTTGAAATATCCTTACCCCACATTTTGTTCATTCAAGCAAGAGGAAATTTTATTTCCCAAAATATGGGTGATGCTATATCAAAGAGGCACATTGTATAAGCTCGTATAACTCGCCGGTGCTTGCCGTTTAATTTTTAGATGCTGAGCAAGCATCTATTGAGATGGTTTTGTCTGTCTGTCTGTCCGTCTGTCCGTTCGTTAGCCGTGCTCTACTGGTCACAGTTTTTAACTTATTCTTTCAAAATACTTTTAAACGACCACAAATGCGAGCAAGAGGTGCCCTATAGGTTTTTGAGGGTGATCGGAGGATCGGACGAACCAGTTTTCTACAATTACCTGTTCAATGAACCTACTTTTGGAAAACAAAAACAAATGACAGCAAAAACCAGTAAACTACGTATAAAAACATGCAAAACAATGCAAAATATACATTTATATACGTAATTTTTAAATTCTGCGGGGCAAATGCAAGTACATCCATTAGTATAAAGTACAAACCTAACCAATCTTAGCTACAGTGGTCTCAGGTCTGCTACGTCACACATGCGAAGAATGTCGTTGTGGGGGGGGGGGGGGAGGGAGGGAGGGGGTAGTAAACATAGTGCAAATTGGGAATTTTTGAATCCACTTACTTACAGGCCACAGTTTTTAACCGATTTCCTTCGAAAAGCTTTCACCCGAGCACAAATGCAACTCGGCAGGATTTTATTGGTTTTTGATTGCCATCATATTATTTAGTTTTACACAATTACCTGTGGATTTGGCCCATGTCTAACTGCATTGAAACGAACCAGAATAAAAGCGGGTGAAATAAATGTACAAATATACAATTTATATGCAAAATATACATGTATGTATGTATTTTCATTAATAGTTACGTACCTGGCTACGTACTCTGAGATAGCCTATAAATAATGTCAAACAGTTTATCACAAAATTATTACTGCCCCACTCCCGTATCGTGACTTTAACTCAGGGATAGTCCGAAAATGATTTCAACCGAATTATCACGACATTTTAGATGCTGAGCTTTAGCTGCACCTAATGAAATAGTTGTGTCCGTCCGTGTGTCTGTCCGTCTGTCCCCCTTTTTATTGTTGTATTCTGCAGGTCACTATTTGTAACTGTACTTTCGAACGCTCCCAAATGCGATGTTGATGTATTGTATAGTTTTTGGTTACAATCTATTGTATAAGTGTTTCGCAATTAGCAGTTAAGTGAACCTACTCTCAACATATTTTACACTTGATTTCATACACGTACAAAAACCAGCGATTTGCCTGTCTCTTTCTGTATGTGTCTCTGTCCGTCAGTAAGTCGTAGGTTTCTGACTCTCGACCAGTTTAATTCAATCAACTTTTAAATGATTGCAAATGCTCTGTATTGTTTTTTGCTGAGATCGCACACATAATTTCATCGTAATTAGCAGTTGTATGGAGCAACTCTAAAAACATTTCCAACTTTTCTTTGTTTCTAGGCAGGTATATGTACGGTTGCCGCAAAGTCATTTAGGGGCAAAACACAAATGAAAATGGCGCCATTAAAGTTTAAAGTTGAGGGTGGATCACTTCGACCACTTTGCGCCATCGGTTTCCGGCCCCTAATAAACGTTCTCCAATCATTCTTTGTGTTCCTATGATTTTACACATCGGAGTTTGCAAAGAAACTTATCTTGATTTCTAGCATTGGTACTTAGCTATGTACGTCCAGAGGGATAGTCCGTAGATGATGTCCTACAAATTATCACAATTTTACAACTGCCCCACTCCAATGTCAAAACTTTAACACTACGTATACGGCTACTATTAACATACAATGTAATCAATGCTTAACAAGTTCCACCACCACTACCCATGACATCATGCAATGCAACTCTGAGGTGGTCCACAAATGATGTCAACAAAGTTATCACTTATTCATTATATACCCAATCCCATGCTGTTACTTTAAACCCAGGGTGGTCCTTAAAGATCTTCAACAAAAGTTTTCCCTATTTATTACATCCTCACTCTCAAGCTATCACTTTAACTCCGAGGTTTATAGAAAGCTTCAAATTTAGAAATGCCAATAGCAAAGACATAATTCATTAAGCCGAAAATTTATCTCGTAATTACACATAATATTATTTTATATATATTTTACCAAATTTAAACATCAATCCAACAAAATAAATATTTGTATTGTCCTAAATGATGAAAATCCCTGGAGGCTTGCTTAACTGCTGGGTCACTTTGCACATTTTTGGATTGAGTGTGACAAAATCTGAAGCAGAGATCAGTTGCTTGAGGCAACACTTACTGTTTAAAAAGCTGTGGGAGGGAGCCGATGCGATGACGAGAAAAGTTTAATCTCCTGATGCACTCTGCTCCCCAGCCAAGAAAAAATACAGGCTTTTCAAAGGCAAAGTGCAACCGATAAACCCGTATATAGGTTCCCTTATAAATAGGATAATTTTAATATTGAAAACGTAGCAGACCAACCAATTATTTTAAATTTGTCCCTAACAGTGGATTTCCCTTTTAAGCGGATTCCTTTTAAGTGAACCTGTCTGTAGCATAAATCTAAATATGTACATGCAAAATAGGATATTTAGCGATTTTCAAAAACACACAAAATAGAATATTTTGGACTTTTCACAAACATGTAAATAGAACATTTTTCATTTTTCAAAACTATTTAAACAGAATGTTTACCGCTTTTCAAAAACATGTAAATAGAATATTTTGCACTTTTCAAAAACATGTAAGCAGAATATAATGCAACTTTCAAAATCATGTAAAAAGAACATTTAGTAGTTAAAAAAAAACATGCACACAATAAAGTTCTCGCAGGTTTCAAAACTATGCAAATAAAACATTTTGGATTAAGAACCTCTTGTTTAAAGTATTACAGATTGCGCTGCCTTGCATTTCATTGAGTATCATTTTTGACATGGCTCGTTTTATTTGAACTTAAATTGGTTAAGGACCGTTTTGATTCTTCACTCGGGATATAGATGACACATTTGTGAGATCCGTTTGTTGATATAAGTGACCTGGTTCGACACAATGAAATCATTTTATTTACAGAGTGGTGGGGCAAGACTCGCAGTCATTGAGACAGACGCCGACAGGCAGTTCCTATACTGTCAGTTACGAGCAAAGCCGGCAGACTATTTTGTATTCACACAAAATGCTCCATAATTTCTAATTTTCTAAGGCTGTAATAGTGAATATTAAATTTACACACTGACAATAGTGTATAGAGACTACAGTAAATACATATTCCAGTGTCCATTTATTTATTGTTAATTGTACATAGTGAAGCTATATTCTGACTTATCGTGGATAATTATAACAATTTGAAATTCATTCTCGTCTCCGCACAGAACCAGTAGGTTCAAAATTTGTAGTCACAAAAACGTAAAGTTGGAAAACCCATTTAACATGCTGGCTGTTAACTTTAACAATGAAGCAACATTTTTTAGCTTTTGTTTGTATTCGTGTATTGCACTTTCAAAAAGTATTTAAATTTTGGCTTAAAAGTTTGCAGCCAAATTGTTTACAATGACTTACAATTAGTTGGTTACTATGACTTATATGTCTTTATTTATGAAAGTTGCTGTGTTTACTCGTTATAAAGTATGCGTGAGCAAGAACAAGAAACTTTCGCACTATGCGTGTGGCATATGTTAGAAATGTAATTTTATGACTTGTTTTTATTTATTGACTCCTTGAAATATTAATTTATTCAGAATTAAATCCCAAACACAATTAAAACGTTTTTAATGATCAAAACAAGTTAGAATATTTTTTATTAATGCCATTAATGTATACTTTGCATTTGGCTTCTTGTTGTCACCCAGTTTTTCATTAGGGTCATTAAATGCTTTTATCTTTAATCTTGCAGAATACAGCAAAACAAAAAAGGCATAATAGCAAAGTTGATATAATTTTATGGAATGGAAGGTAATGAAACGCTAGGGACGGAAAATCGAATGTACGCATCCTAACTAGCCAGATATTTTTGAAACAATGCAAGAACGAAACAAGACATGCTGATACATTAAAAATTTGTTTTACATCTAACGAGGGAAGGGTCAAAAGTGGTCACGCCGAATCGGCTCCATATATATATTTTTGAAAGGGCATGTGAAAATAAGTAGATTTGCTTAAAAAACATGATGCGAAGTGGCATTTGGACTCGATAAGTCAGATTTTTGAAGGTATAGTCTCTCTGACCGTCCGTAAATCGTAAGCTACAGGTTGCATTTCATAACCAATTTAACTAAAACAACTTTTCAGCCCTTGAAAATGCGAGGGGTGTGAGTTGAATAGTTTTTAATTGGGATAGCATTAATTGTGTTTCCACAATTAGCTGTTAAATGGCGCAACTAAAAAATTTTTTTGCTTATATATAGTGAGGGATCGTCCCTGAATGACGTCCTTTAAATGTCATAATTGTAGGCACTCCTCTTGTATTAGCGTAACCACTTCTTAAACTGATGTCGTTAACAAGAGATGTTACTAGTCTACAGGCAGATTTCTCGGCCTTACTGATGAAGTAATTAATGGACGATCCCGAATGGTTTACATGTTTAAATACAACATGGAAAGTCACCAATGATATTGAATGGAACAACTCAGCATCTACTTCGTGCCCCCGGTCGACAAATCCAGTGCGAAGCGGCTGATTATTTATTAAAAATTGCAAATTCGTATTAAAGGGGTATGCAAAAAATACCTATTTTTTTTAAATGAATTTTTTGAATGTTTAAAACTCCAGAAATTACTTTTTAGATAATGTTCTACGACTAAAAAATCGGACGAAAACTGTAGGAGCTACAAGGTGTTAAAGAACCAAACATTCATTTTCTAGTCAACTAAATATGGCGCCCGTTTTATTACCATTAGCAAAATACCTTCAAAAATCTGACTTGACATCGTCGCATCTGGGGAGACTGTTACATTTTCGGGACAGAATTCTCCCGATTTGAGAGCAGAACATTTTGATAAAATTGCTGTAGCTGCCCAGACTCAAGGGAAGTGAGTGTGGAAAAATTTCTTTCTTTTAAAACATGCTTTTAAAAAATAATAACATTGTACACTATAATTATATACAGATTAATATTTGGAAATAATTGCATATTTTTGAATTCAACAATTCCACGTGGATTTTTTACGACGATTACAATTACTATGGGACATTTCAAATAATAACAAACACATACAAGCGTCTAGATTATCAGGCTTCTTCAATACGCTTCGTTGGTTCATCGGAAAACAATATGGAAAGCTCAATAACTCTCTACCAAGGAATTTACTTTCAAGGCAAAGAATTTTACACTGCACAAGACACCTCTTTAGACGGAAGCGCATCATCTCTAATTATTACAGGAAGTGACCCATGGACTCTGTACTTTGAAGGTGACTCCATTTGCGTTAACCCCAATAAGGAAGTGTACGATAAGAATGAGATTGGAATACCGAACAATAAAATTCGCTCAGTTCGTCTTGGCTGCTTTGACTAAAACTTTCCGCGGGCACAACAAAATAGTCCTAAATATTCAATACAATCTGTGCGGAGTAAATCCGAAATCCATCTTAAATACAAATTCCTCCATTTTTCTGAACCTAAAATTCCTTAATTTGAGCATGTTAAATACAATTAATTAATCTTTTAGAATAGTTAAGAAATTTAATCTTGTGGTAAATTAATTAAAAGCTATTTAAAATAATCGTTACAGAAATCTTTAGAACTAAAAATTAATTAAATTCTATACAGTATAGTATAGAGACGTATACAAATCACTTTATTTTTGACTTTCTAAACAAAAATTAGGTTTAATCATGCTCACAAAAAGCACATGCAAGGACATAGAATTTGGCTTGTATTAAACCGTTGTTGTTAGTATAGAATAATAATTTAATATAGTGTATTATTAACCAGATGCTCACGTTTTGATTTTTGATATAATTTTATGCTGCGATGGAGCATATACATATGTACATACATAATCTCCTTGTAAAACTTTCATATCGACGCAAGCGATACAACGCATCTTCGCGTAGTTTTAGAAGGTTAAAGATGGTTAATAATATTTTTGAAAACATTAAAATGAATTAAAGTTAAATGGATGAAATAAGAATTAAAAGTGAGTAAAAAAGTACGTATATAATCGTGCTGGATGTCATTTTGCGACTAATTGCTACTTGTATTAGTTTCACCCAAAAATAATACCTGACGACACGTATGGAATCTACATTTAAAATTCATTTACATTGAATCTAAAGTCTAATATAGATAATTGCATCTTATTGCCTTTACTGAGCATATTCATAAATTCTTCATGCATTAAAATGATACATTCTATATCGTTGCATCGGCTTCTGGACTGACCAGCCCATAGGCCGCGGAGGCCTCTGGTCTGCCCTTGTGGACTAGTCCAGAAGAATCCTGGGCTTCTGGACTAGTCCTTTGGTCCAAAGGACTAAACTTCTTCTGGACTACCACATATATAGAAGAAGGGGAGGTGGGGAATGAATTGGTTCTAAACTGGTTCGCCTCGGATGAGTGCATTTCTAAATAGCTGCATACAAATTGGCAGTTTCAAACTTTCGATCAACAAATTGGCACTAACTTATAGACTGCCTGAAAAAGTTCTATTAATTGGCAGTATTCCAAAAAAAAAAGTAGAAAACGAGAGTAATGTAAAGAAATGAGAATTGGGAAATGTAGTGTTTCAATAAATTGTGAAATTAATTTCTGGAATCAGATGACAAACATAGGAAACAAAGGTAGACAAAAATAACAAAAATTTTGCAAGTTGCGCAAGTGAATTCCGAGCACAAGCCTCTTTTGCTCTTTTGATTTCGTCTTCGCTATATGTTGTTTCTTGGTCTTGAAGGCTATAGCTGTCAATCGAAATTCCAAAATGTCATATGCTTAACGCAGCCAGAGACCGTTTGAATTTTTTTAACTTACATGCTTCTGTGTATGCAGAGTTTATTTGCAAAACGGGATAAGTCCATCAAAGCAAATTTTACAGGAACAACGAAAAATGAATAAATTGTGACAGGTTGAGTTTGTTTAACTCATTTTTTTTCTACAGGTACTGCATCTGTAAAAAGTGTGTGACATGAAATTTTAAACGTTTTAAATGAAACCAAACTTTGTCTTAACTTTTTATCTTTCCTTGCATAAAAACATTAGCGCACGGCAATTGTCTTCTACAAACTACGAAAACACTCAAAAACCAAATTTAAATCAGAAATGAATGTATTAGGTGGACTTATCCCATTTTGCCAAAAATAATTTAATAAACTTATCCCGTTTTGCCAAAAAACGAAATTTGGGCTATTTTAAAAAACTGCTTTGGTTGAACTTCCACCTTTACCATTCAACACAGTACACAGTAATGTATCTAGTTGAATAGAACAAATAACACGAATAATGTCATTTTTCAAAAAAATTGACTTATCCCGTTTTGCCAAACAACTCTTCATATATGCATACATATATGAGGAGTTTGCTAGAAAAACGCGTTAAGTCTATTATTTCAGAAATTGAGATTATTGGGGCTTAAGAACGACTAAGTAGGGATAATTCACACCGTTCAATATTAGAGGAGTAGTGAGTATTAGGGGCCATGCCATTCTTAAGATTTTTTGCGTGTTAAATCTTATGACAAGATTTTATGTACATATGTGGTATGTATTTCATATGGTAAGGCTATGTACGCACCTTTCATGCAGGCGCCCTATATCTATATATGCTTAAGGGCTATATCTCAATTAGGATTTTAGTAATGCTATATAGCTATAGGGTTAACCTAAGGGTCATGCAGGTGAATAGGATTAATACGCCTATCCTTCACATAGGTGATATTTTAGTAATGCGTATGAGCTTAACCTATCCCCCATGGCGCCCACCCGCAGCGATGCCTTTCCAAGAATTGTAGAGTTCAGCCGCCTTTCTAATTTCGACGTTTGTCAGCGCTACCAATAGTTCGATCTCAAGATTCCTACGCTAAAAGATTTTTTCGTGTCACGAAAAAAATTGCCACATGTCTCTATATTCCGATCACGTGTTTCTATATAGCTCTATATATCAAACACGCAATTCTATATCCACATCACTTACTTCCATATCTTTCACACTTCTCATGCGTTCAGAAGCTATAAAATCCAATGTAACTATATACAAAATAGCATTGGGGTAAACTCTGTCCCGTTGTCCCAATGGACCAACGATCTAATGGTCCAGCGGACCAGCAAATTTCAAACATCTCATATCTTTTTACTAAACCTTATTCTGTATTTATCTCATACTCGTATATTATCTCATACTCATACTCATACGCGTATATTATCTCATACTCATACTCATACGCGTATATTATCTCATACTCATACTCTTACATTTACTATAACATAAATATGGTCTTACATTCACTATGAAATAAATCTAGTCTACACTCAATGTCAGCAAAATGACAAAGTAGTTTTATGTTACTTTTTAGATCCAGCAGTCGAATTAGGTAAGTAAATATTAAAACATCAGGTATATAAAGTGGTTTTTTGCTCTTGAAAACTATCATTCACAAACTAATTTTCCTAAAAGTTTCACTCTAGTCTAGTTGAAGAAATTTTTATTCACGGATTTACACATTAACGTATATTTTACACATATAAAATGTCGAACAACACAACCAATACAATAAACCATCAAATCTCTAAACTTGGTGAGTCAAGACTACTTTTTTTACTTTAAGATGTTTTAAAATTAAAATTAATTAATTTCATTCTGTTGACTGTTACGCAACGATAAAATTAAATTTGCTTTTTCAATGGGGCCTTCTAATACAATCAATAAATGTACAACTTACAAATCGTGTCCATATGCTAATATGGTAATACATTCAAAAAATGGATTTTCATCATCGGAATGGATCACTACTATCAAGACGGTCGGCAATGTTTTATCCATCAACGCAATCCCTCGACCTGACCAAGGATCCCTTTACTGCCGTCACGGCTGTAAGGAGATT
>JAQFZE010004920.1:0-10743 GCA_034695245.1 Dicyrtomina saundersi | reverse complement strand
GCGTTCCGCTAGTTTGTAGCCCCTTTAAACATAAATTAATAATTACTTAGGTAAATATATTGTTTTGTAAATACTAATTAACGATAAAGGAATTGACGTAAAAGAGGTATATGGCATATGCAAAATGAGATATGTAGCTATGCTACGATCGCTACGACAATAAAGGTGCAATGCTGAACAAATTATGTTTATTTTACTGTTGGCTATATAGCTAAGCTACAAGCTTTTGTAAACATTAAAAACAATTATTTTTGTTTGGTTTTCTTAAGTTCATTTTTACACATTACCGTTTATAGTGGCACAAGTAACGATGGATCTGTGCACATCTGTGGATCGCTACACACCTTTTTATGTGTTGAATGGCAATGAACTAATGGCTGAACTGACTGGACTAGTTAGTATTTTTGGGAGCTCAAAAATTTTAAACTGACAAAGTTTTTACTGGTTTTAGATTTTAGTTTTTTAAAAAGCAGCAGAACTGTTTAATCAAGATTGTATTGAAAATTTAAAATGCGCATAGACACGTAAGATTTATAATATCAGTTTTAAAAAAACACATGAGTAGCTTATTCTATTTTGCTATACTTTTGATTATAGTAACAGTAATATTCACAATCACGGATCAGCATGTGTGAAAAACATGTCAACTGATATTTGAATGTAACCTTCTACTGAAAGTATGATTTTACTCGGCGTTAAAGTTTAAATAATTACCAAAACTAAACTTGATTTATTCCCCAGCTGTAGGTATCAAAGTAGTGACTACTGGTCTAATTTAAAACGCTGAGCTTTTCTTTAGTTACGTTCCATAACAAACAATCGGCACGGCTCGAATTTTTAGTTCGAATTCTGCATACTTGACTTTTAGTCGTGTAACACCTATGAGCCGATTTTTCCCCTGTCCGTTTTCAGTTTTACAAAAATTAACAAAAATTTGAAACCTCTAATAAAATTAAAAATCAATTTTGTTTATGGCATTTAACATGTGGATTTAAAAACAAACACTAGTTACTGTAGCTTGTTTTATTTCTCGAATCACTTTGTTGAATACGAATAGGAAAAACGGATTTAAAAACAATGCAAACGAGCATAATATGTTATCGGCTCACACATAGGTATTACACGGCTAAAAGTCACCAAACATGTACATAACTCGAATATCTACACAGCTTGTTTGAAAACTGAAAACTTTCGTCTTGGAGGTTGCTCATAAGTTTCTGTGGAATGCCTGTAACTGGGTCATGTAATGTCAACTAGAAAATTATTTGATATTTCAAGGACTTACTGTAGTACATTATATGTATAGCATTTTCTGAATTTTCAGTATCCCAAAAAAAAATCATTAAGAATAGTAGTGCTTTTTGATTTCTCTTTTTAAAATAGAACAAGTTTGCAACCCACCGGTAAAACAAATACGAAACTTCAATGATTGTGTTGTACGTTTCATGAATTGAACGGCGGTGAATTAACGATAAAACTCACTGCATTAGCTGAGTTAATTCAGTTTTAGTAAACTTTTAGGAGTCTTAAAAAATTGTAAACTGACCAAATTTTTTATGGTCTTAATATTTTTTTGGAAATTTAGAACATTCAAATTATTAGGATTGTTTTGAAAAATTGATAAGCTTCATAATAGTCCCAATCATATTATACATACTTAAAGTTTGAATAGTAGTTTAAATCATTCCCGTATCTTTTCAATGATATTAGACACCCATTTTTAAAAAACCACACCTGTGCACTCAATTTTCCGCGGTTTGCCGTCCACTACTTTGCACGGCGTTTAAGTTTTAAAAAATATCATTGTCGTATTATGCATAGCTGTTTTAGGCATTAAGTACCTTAATTGTCTAATTAAAATGCCGAGCTCTCCTAGAGTTCTGTGTCTAAGTTTCTATGTTAGTAATGCCTATATCTAAAAGAATATCATATTTGCTTTTCAAGGACTTACTGGTGCGCTATAGAATTTTCTGATTTACTATTATCCATATATAAGCCATCATTATAAAAATAGTTTAATAATTTTTTTAAAGTGCTCATAATCTCTGTGTGAACATAAATCCTTAGACCTTCTCACTTACTTATTAGTTTATTACTCCTGCGTACTTATTGGGTGGCATCATGGATTATTGACTGTTCACAGTTTACATTTCGCAAACCCTCTCGTCAATAAACGCCCAAAAAAAAAGTCAAACGTCAAATTCAGAGCTTTGGTCGGAATTAACAATGTTTTACATTCAAAATAAAACAAAATAAACAAAGGCTGATGAGCTTATACACATGCTCTTAAGAAGTATTAAGAAATCCATAAGAAAAATAAACCGCATACAGAGAAATTAGATTAAAGTTTTAGGAATTCAATCCCAATATATAAGCGAACATACAAAGCGTTAAAGTACCTACAAAATTTACACAAAGATACATACGTAAATTTTTGTACTACCTGTTTGTTTTTATATGCTAATATAACCTACCTACCTACCTACCTACATTATTAAACTTATTATTATTGATAGAATGACAGGTGACATGGAGGCAGACGAATTTCATAGATTTTGAAGTAGCAAACCTGCACCTTTACTGGAGTGTCAAGCCAACGACAATGACAGAAATCCAATGCAACCACAACCACACCGTCAACAATGTTTTTGTTTGTGTCTTTTGGTTTTAGTTTAATTGAATTGATTAGAAAAAACGGCCCGCTCCACAGGAGGCAGACGGCCCCCGCGTTTTCCAACTTAAGCCTCATAAGCCAAACCAAAACCATGTAAATGTCTCCTATTGTTATTAGAAAGCTTTATTATTAAACAGCCTTTTTTGAAGTGAGCGCTCTACATACTTTTAGTTTTAGTATAATTGTACGCCCTTCCTAACTGTAACTGTTGAATTTGTATAAGTACACTACATACGGGTAGTATTTCCGTAGTACATATAACAGCGACAGCAACAGCTAGTGCATATGCTATGTAGATCCATGAATTTCCATGTATTCTAAACCTGACAGTGCAGTGTGTGTTAAGTCCTTTGAGGAGTGAGTCAGACGAAAGTCAGAAGAAAAATTCAGAATTCGGAATGTAAAAAGGAAAACTCACACGACGAAGAAGGTTGGCTGTTTGACTTGACTTTCGACTTTGATTTGACTAGTTGACTTTTCCTTTTTTCCTTTTTTTTTTTGACTTTTTGACAGCATAGACAGACAGACATTCGTAGGCACCATTTATTCGGTTTGGTTTGGGTTTGGTATGTATCTTGGTAAGAAATATCGTGTGTGAAGAAACAAAATGAATCAGACTAAATTTAAGCTGGAATTAAGACGAACTAAATCCATAAAACACTAAATGAGATAAATACGTCAAATGTTGAATACGTGTTTTTACAGAGTGCACAATGTTTTATGGGCATGTTTTTTGACGAGTAGAAAATGTCCTATTTACGAAATTTTGAAATGGGTAAAATGTTGCATTTACACGTTTTTGAAATGTGCAAAATGCTCCATTTGTGATTTTTTTAAATGTGTTAAATGTTCTATTTACACGTTTTTGAAACTGTGCAAATTGTTATAATTACGAGTTTTTAAAATGTGTTAAATGTCCTATTTACACGTTTTTGAAACTGTGCAAATTGTTATAATTACGAGTTTTTAAAATGTTAAAAATGTTCTACTGATATCTGTATAGTATGTTTCTAAAAATTGCAAAATATTCTGTTTACTTATTTATGAAAAGTTTAAAATGCTCCATTTGAATACGTTTTCAAGATCTACATAGTTTAATCTTCTTGTAGATAGTGCATTCTGGTTTTAGCTAAAAATGGATGTGGGTCATTTTGAATCTTCACAGACGACATTTACCCAAAAACCAGCCCCAGCTCCATCTTGGCATATTAAATCCGTTTGGAATTCAAATTTAAATATTTCAAAGTTTGCAATCTCACAGAATATCACCAGTAGTAGTAGTATAAAAATAGATTGCGAATTTCGGTGGCCAATCCAATGGAGGCCGGAGCCGGAAGGTCGTAGGTTGGTATGGGCTGACGCTTGATTAAATTATGATTCCAAACCTTCCCATATATCTAGACCGGTGGCTGTGCCGAAATAGCCGAAGCTGCCGAAACTGAAACCAATCCGGACCTCAATGCGTGTGATGTGACAGTTGATACTGCTATGCTATCTATCGAGAATATGCGGATTCTATTTCTATCAGTGATCCACATTCAATGGCAAAAACGTTCTAACTGTACCGAAAACCAAACAGAACTGAATGACTGTTGTACGGTAATACTTTCCGGAGCATTTGGAATTTGGAGGAGGAGGAAAGAGGGAAATGTAATCTTACAACGTTAGCGTTGAGATAGGATGTAGCTGAAGAATATATTGAAATGATTGACAGAGTTGACTATCATCTCCGTGGCAACCTTTTGATACTGCTAAATCCCATGTCCCATTGACATGGTGTCAAGTGTGATGTGAGGCGTGTCAAGATTTCTTTCTATTTGGATAATGGTAATACATGGGTAGGACCTTTGCCCCTGTCGTCTTATATTCTTCTTAGCTGTCGTCTATTCCTCTGCTGGTCCTTCTTGACTTGAACGTGTGGAATGTCTCTCGTCAACTTTGGCTTGACTTTTCTCTTTCCCACTCGTTTTTATCATAATCTAAATAGCCTAGCATACTATGGAAATTCCCTTCCCATTTAATATCCATAGAGCGGGACCAAAAAGTGTACTTTATTGCCATCAAAATAATTTTATCACCGACACCGAACATATTACGACACGTTCGCCTCCTGTACTTTACTATATACTAAACTGGTCTGGTACATCCTATCGTATTTTCCGCTGGTGTCTTGAGCCTGCTTTGTAAGGTGGTCTGGATCATTTAACTTGAGCTTGTTACTTGTCAAAACTTGCCCCGATATCGTTATTTGACTTTTAGTATAATTTAGATATGAAGAGATTTTTGACAATACTGGATAAGTCCATCAAAGGAAATTTTACAGGAACAACGAATAATGAATGAAATGTGACAGGATTAATATTTTAACCTCAATTTTGTTCTACAGGTACTGTAGCTGACGAAGCGTTATTGCAAGCAGTTTCATACGTCTAGAGTGACTTTGGAATTTTTTAGACAATTTAAAAACTTTTAAATCCCGCTTTGCCAAAAATCCAATAACTTAATATGAGTAAAAATTCCGTGAGATATAATTTTAATCCTTTTGAGTGAAACACAACTTTTTTTAAAATTTTTAGATTTTTCTTGCATAACAAAAAATTAGCCTCGTGAATTGTCTTCTATAATTTACGAAAACATACAAAAACCAAATTTAAATTAGAAGTTCGTGTATATTGGTGGACTTATCCGATTTTGCCAAAAGTCAATTGGTGGACTTATTCCGTTTCTCAACAACAAAACACAAAATTCTGGCAATTTTAAAAAGTTGCTTTGGTTAAACTTTGCTCTTTTGCCACTCAGCACAGTAACGTATCTAGTTGAATAGTGCACGTAAAGAAAATAATCCTATTTTTGAAAAAAATGGATTTATCACTTTTTTCCAAACAACTCTTCATATTTTAACCTTGTAGAACCAAAAACATTGGATTATTTAAATGCATCAATTTATATGATACCCATTGGTTTGATCCACCAACGGCATGAAGAAACACCAACCTGTAGTGGAAGCTGAGACAAAACACGGTAGCATTTTTTAGATGGCGTTAAAACAACACATTTGTAATTACTTAATCCTATATATGCGTATCTCCATGTGCTCTGCAACATTAGTGATTACCAAAATGAAATAATAATTATTGCCTTTTCTTTTACTGTGATTGTGATAGTTGCCCTCATATATTTAGATTTTATTATACTGTTTACTATTTTTTCTAAATGTATTTGCAACAACAGAATTAAATTTAACTGTCTTTATTTTATTATTATTAAAGACTTTTATAACTAATTATTATTTTTCTTAAGAAAAGCGAATCCAAATGCAAAGTAAAACATTTGAAGCAATAAAATGAAGATATGCAAAAAGTGCACATATTTTGAATGTTATAGTAATAATTGTAATAAATTGCTTATCTTGTTTGTGATTTTATCATTTTTGATCTACAACAAAATACAACAATTGCGGAGGTCATATTAAAATTTATTTGTCATTCTTTCTGTGTCAATTTTAAACTGATCATTGAACAGATGAATAAAGTGCACGTAATTATTCATTTACTTATCCCCAATCTAGGCTCTAATTATGAAATCCAAAGATTCCAAAATTCTTTTGAGAAGCTGAATTTTTTCGCTTTACTTATTCTTGTGACATAGTAGCAATTATTGTCGAGTTGTAAAAACTTTTCCTGTTTTAAGTGGAATTACAATTTACTGCAACGCGCCACAACGGTATTTACATTGTATTCTTTTTGGATTTGGTTTTAATTGGTATGTTATTATGTAATTGTTTGATTTACCAATAGGAAATATTTCAAATTTGTAGCAGGGAGAGTTACATATTTGGGGGATTTGATATCTAATCTACGTAGTACCTAAAAACTTTAACAATTTTAAACAGCCGGCGTTGAAATTCAAACAAAATATCCAACTATTTCCATGCACATCCTTAATTTATTATATGACTTTTAGTTTATTGCATAACACATTAGGTTGTTGGAATATTGTGGTAAACTTATTAGTTTTTATTCCTTTTTGCAAATTCACATCATATTATTTCATATTTTCCCACAGTTTTATAAAAATTAATGTAGTTCTAAATAATTCATTTAAATCGGTAACGCGATCTCTGCTACACCAAAAATTCGTACAAAACTTATTAATATAAGTACTTTGCAAATATTATTAAAAATAAAGAAAATGCTTTTTAAATTTCGAAAATTATCGAAACCTGCTACTTATGACATTTTAGTAAATGGAGATCCTTCTACAGCTTCACTTCTGTGACCACATAAAGTAAATTGTAAGACTAAATCTGAAAAACGCTCTTCTTCAACCGCTGGGCAATATTTCATAAAATCAAGTATGTGCTTACGCAAATTCATCAATCATTTACTTAAAATCCTTCAACAATTAAATTACTTAAACGTCATTTAACTTAATGCAGAATATTTGTCTGTCCCCCTATGTAATTATGCATTTTTTTTCGAAAGACAGTAAGTAATTTGTCAACTTAATTGCAACAAAAGAATGCTATAAAAAAGGAGAATATCAATAATATGCAATATTGAAAATATATTATGTAAAACATAAAATTGGTATATGTCCGTGTTGTCAGTATATTTTTATTAGCGTGAGTGTTTTCTAAAACATGAAATCGTTAGATTTTATTGAAATTCATGCAGAATTGGTCATTATAACAAATACAGCAATTAATTCGTAATATAAAAGAATTTCGTTTATATTTATTTTTATCGCGCATCACATAAATATATAATGCGAGTAATTAGTCGCTACAATGAGAATTATTCTCATCGTCAGTGCTTCATGATGCCTATAAATGACATTATCTTACAAATAAAAAATTAATGTAAAGAACTGATTGTGAGTTCCAGTTTATTTTAGTTAATAACTATTTTTATTCAAAACTTCAATTAAAAGCCGTAGTTTACAGACATGCGTACATATATGTAATTATAGTAAGTAGGTGTGTACACAATATTGTCAGTGAAGAATCAAAATAGCCCATTTCAGATTTTAGCTAGGGCAAAATATGAATTATGCAAAAAAAAAATAAGATAGATGCATAAAACTTTAATTACCAGTTATTTTAAAAGTGCAAAATTTTATAATTAGGTACATGTTTTTTGGAAAGTGTCAAAATATTCAATTTAGGTACCTACATGTTTTTAAAAAGTGCAAAATGTTCTTTTTACATGATTTTGAAAATTGTAAAATTTTCAATTTACATGTTTTCGAAAAGTGCAAATTGTTCTAATTTCATGTTTTTTGAAAAGTGCAAATTGTTCCAATTTTTATGTTTTTTTGAAAAGTGCAAAATATGCCATTAAAATATTGTTTTTAAATGCAAAATATTCTTTTTTCACATTTTTTGTTTTAAGGTATTTCATTTTTTTTAAATAGATAGTGTAATTTGTATTTCGCTGAAAATGGGGTTAGGTCATTTTGCGTCTTCACTGACGATATGTACAAATTATTATACGTTTACCAAAAAGATTTTTTTGGACTGTAATTCGGCAAGCTCAATATTACGATTAGTTCTTCAATAATTAGTAATGTTAATTTCCAATGCATATAATATTTGATTTGTATTTACATATTAATTTACGCTATACATATATATGCTATCACACAAATACGTGTATCCCTATAGCGAAATCTATCATAAGTTATATCCTAATTTTTTCATAATATTTGATACTAGAACAACAATTTATAACTAAAACAGTAAAATTAAATAATTGAAGATTCAAAAGTCCATTGCAATAACAACTACAGGTTTGCTTGTCTTCGGAGGCTCCATGTAGACCGACCATTTCCGGTTGTGAATATCGAACAATCCTAATGTACATAATACACAAAAATTTGCAATATACTGATAGTCTTTTAACATACTGAGAAATAGAAAGCGCTCTTATTTGAAAAAATAGGTGCGTAATATCAGTATTAAAGAATGCCATACCAACTGCAACAGTTTTGATACAGTCCGTCTTCTTCCCTCCACACCGAAAGATGGGAAAGTTCGTGTCACTCTGATCGCTTAAAACTTCTTTAATTCGCTCAGCGGAATTGGGTCGTAGATGCCGTCCAATAGCCTTGTGACGATGATTACTACTATCTATTGCCACGTCGGCTGCTTCCGGTATTCTAAGGCGGAGATACCTATTAAAAGTACATTGCACAAAATTTGCATTTTTTGTAGGCACTTTTTTTTAAATTTATTTGATTTTTGGGAGATTTTCTAAAAGCAAAAGATGCTAACTTGTTACAGTGCGCATGGAAATCCCCATGCGACAGTGTTAAGACACACAACTCCGACTCAGCCTTCCCGTCACTAGTAGGCCCAACTTCAACATTGTGCATGACAGGGGATCCTTCCTGCTTAGCAAATGTAATATTTAGGCTGAAACCGTCCGCAGTCCCTGTCCCAACATCCCGTAGAATATCCAACACCTGCACAAAGTTTGAAGCACCGAGAATTGCCCTGGCTAGAAACATCCGGGCTAAAATATTTGTACAAATATGAAAACAGTTTTTAGAATTTTCAGCTCTCAAATTAACAAATTTTTTAAAGATTGGAGACTCACGTGTTTTTCCAGGAAACGTCTCCTTAGGGAAAATAGAGTTAACAGAGTAAACAAGGCCATGTTCATTAAAGCCCATGGTGTAGCCAGGTAAGTGCCCAGCATACGTAAGGGTTGTAAATTTTTCGAGCTTCTCTCCATTTTCCCCCATTATCTCGGCTGAGATTATGTACACATTGTTGAGGAATTCCGGAAGTGCATCTTCAGTGTGTCCAATGATTACCTTGGAAATTTATTTTATGAAATATACAACAAGCAGTGGTTATTGTCCTCAGGTAACATGGCAGTAATAGGGTTTGTAAATTTCTTGATTTTTGAAAATTGTCCTATTTGAATTTCCCGCCAAACTCAAAGCTTTAAATTTCAACCGGTATAACTCATTGAAAGTGTCTACAAGGCACACAATGATTAAACGGTTAATCTACCATTTTTTTTTAAATTGGCGCTCTATAGGTATTGACTTTTTCAAAACATTTTTTTTAAACCTGAAATATTGTTTTAGAAAACCATCCAAAAAATATACTAAATTCTTTAAACTAATTTTTAAAGACTTTCGTTTTTACCATGTTTACGAGCTTTAAAATGATGTATCACATATCCTATACTTCGAAATTAGTCATTTTATTAGCAAAATAAAATAGTTAAATCAGTTTTTAAAAACTGGTTGATAAGTAACTAAATACGCGTAAACCTAAATAATGCAGTTAAATTACAATTCGTACCTCGTCGTGATTGGACATAATAGTTGTGCAGCCCGTGTCACCTCGTTTCGTACAAAAAGCTTTATCTTCTGTATGGGGTGCAATGAGAGTGTCGATGTGAAGGAGGAACAGCTATTATTTATTAAATGAATTTGTTCTTAAATTTAAAAAACTTAAATTAACATGTGAATGACCCTATTTAATTAATTCATTAATTATGTCAAGAAAATTACAGTTGTATATATTTGTATAAATAAACGAGCTCAAGAAGCTTAAGAATGAAACCTTAAAAAAAGGAACTTTAGCCCCATCTGCCATCCCTTGAAGTTCTTCAACATACTGAGGAAATTTCTGAGTGCACAAGCTGAGTGACCTATCGTAAATCCGACGCCCTGCAGATGACATGTATTTTGGTAGAAGAAAATTATTTAAATAGTCCCATTTTCCAATCAGGTCATCGATGATATTTCGAAATTGACGGCCCTATAGTAGATTAATAATAAAGCACATTAAGAAATGGAGATTTTTGCCATTGGTAATAATTGGATATTACAATTTTGCTTCGTCAGTAGCAATATGTAATAAATCCATCAAAATCATAGCTTTTAAGTAGTAATGATAGCAGGATTATTTTTGTGTAGTACAACTTCATCTTCTTCAATAAAAATTATTACATGTTGCAGAATAAAATCCTTTCCCACTTACAATTGTATAGCCACAGACATAGTGAGTGCCTCGAACATGAAGGATAGGGATTTGATCCAGCCGTTTA
>JAQFZE010004919.1:0-10743 GCA_034695245.1 Dicyrtomina saundersi | reverse complement strand
TTACTGACTACTACATACTTCTGACGGAGTCTTGCAGTCGATTCTCCAAAGATGCAATCTTAATATTCTGAATGGATTCTGCACTAAGGTCGGAGCAAGTCTTGAGACCCCACTTAAGCAATTGACTTTGGACAGTAGCCAACCGGAGATGATTCGTTTGTACTTGATCTCTTGTACCTAGAAAGTCTTTCTTGAAACTCTGCATGACTCTAGACTGAAGGTTCTGTAAGAGAAAAAAGAGAGTATAAAAAATTGAAATAAAAAATTTGATGCGATTCATATTTCAAAGTAAAATAAAATCGATGTGACAAATTCTCAAAACTCAAATTATAGGGTGTAGCTATGCTCAGTGTGTGCTCAGTATGCTCAGCAGTTCAATTTTGAGTCAGTATTAGTTCTGTTGAATTTGGATTTGGGTTTCAAAATTGAATTGTACGAGTACGTGAGGTGAGCTCCATCATCTATATGTACACTGTACACATATTTCTGTGCATTCGATTTTCGTAGTCGTCGGAGAAAAGTTGCAACCTCAAAACTCAAAAAGTCATTGCCATTTATCTGACTTTCACTGACTGTCTTTGCTAGAGCCACATACTGATAAACTTGTTCTCACCCTAACTCAAAATTGATATATACTGATACATATATATTTTAATGATCCAAAGGAAGGAATCACTGTTGATTAATGATGAAGCTTAAGTAAAGATTTGATTTTTGACAAATAACACAAGGCCCAAAATTCCCAAAAATAGTATTTAGAGGATTTATCTAACACAAAACCCTTCACCATTTGTATTCTGTTCTGATCTGTTTTCCTAAAAATTTGAAATCGAGCTCAGACACCACATAAAAAATACAGTAAAAACTAGAATATCATTTCATGAATTTCGTCCGGTCCAGACGAAAGTGAAAAAAAAAGAATGGAAGAAATAATCAATCATGATATTTATATGTTTAGTGATGTGAACTGATTGTGATTGAGTGTGGATACGATTATGATTATGGATGTATGTATAAAATAATATCTGTATTTGTACAAGATGTTTAGCTCACCTGTTGCTCTCGTAGCTCATCATTTGTGATGGACGTACTACTGACAGATGCTTCCATTCTGGCCAGCCCAGTTTGCATCTCTGTCAATCTCTCGTCGTACTTTGTCTCGAGAGCCTCAAGTGCTGTAAATAATTGCGTACTCGACTCCCGAAGCTCATTGAGTGAGGCCACTTTGTCACTTATATGCTGAACTGTATTCCCATAGTCTGCCAATGTCTTCTCCAAATTGTTTATTCTGAAAGTATTAGAGGCTCCATACTCTGATCTTGAGAGTGGTTTCGCATTTGTTTCCTGCTTCTCTTGACTTTGAATTTCATTGGAAAGTTGGTCATTAAAATATAATAAATTCCTCCGGCTCCTTTGACTTTGATCCCGCCTCTGCTGTTGATCATACTGTTGCTTACTTTCCTTTACCGCTTTTTTTTCTAATTTCACTATTCTTTTGTGAAGGATCCTTTGATCTTGCACAACGTCTTTAATGATATTTTCCATGTTGGCCATCTCTGCTTTGAGTTTTCTGTTGTGGCGATTTCGATGGGTATCTTTACTACGATCTCCGTCACGATCTGTAGCTACAAATTTAGTAGTATTAAAGTAGGCAATAAATTATTAATGTTATAAACTGCTATATGTATATATGTGTAATCTCTAAGTTCGTTGTGTTAGAAATTAGGGCTTTTTGATTTGATATGGGTGGAGTCTAAGGAGAACCACATGCTGGTACTAAATTACCCATGCTAATATAGTGGTCGTAGTTAAAGTAGCACTCATTCTTATGGAAATGGATATCATAGAGGATCAGGAAGGAAATGACTTGAAGTCTGGGAAGCAATAGATATTTTATATAGTGCTTCGGGAGACTGGTCTTGGGGTGGGTAAGGGGAAAAGTATCATTGGAACTAATTGGGTCTATAGATCGTTTTTTTTTTGGTGATTTTTGATTGTAGATGAGGCATGAAGTTCTGTGCATTGTGATATACATAGATACAGCGTCGCTTTCGTTTTTTGTGCATACTGTTTTTGTTCGTACATACGTGCTGTACAGCATGTAATATCACTGGGAATTGGAATTTGTTAAGGTTGGGAGTTAGATGTTGGGATGTTGGGAAAGTAGAAAAAAAAAGAAAAGAAAAAGGACTATCACGAAAACTTGCAAAGAGTGAGGAAATGTTCTCCCCATCAGAATTTATGACATTGTTTTATCGGATTGTCTTACCTTTTCCATTTGAGACGGAATCAGTCAAGTGGAAATTCAGTTTCAGTCTCGTATCATCCGTGAAAACTTTCTCGGACGTCCATTGTTTTTCTTCAGTCTAGCAATAAATCGTCAAAGAAAAGTATTTTTTTTATATATTTTACCATCCGTCATGAATCGTAATGACTTACATTATGAATAGATATATGCTACGTATAATAGACTTTGTACTTTCCAGTGTTACATACATAGTATATACATAATATATATGCTCAACTTTGAATTTGAATCTGCCTTCGAGAATTCGAATGTCGGATCTGAATTTTGATTATTTTCTTAGAATTCAGATTTATTGTTAGACATTCAGAATTTCTCT
Source organism: Dicyrtomina saundersi (assembly GCA_034695245.1). Lineage (NCBI taxonomy): Eukaryota > Metazoa > Arthropoda > Collembola > Symphypleona > Dicyrtomidae > Dicyrtomina > Dicyrtomina saundersi. Next base: position 8,119 of record JAQFZE010004919.1, on the reverse strand, counting down.
CATACATATTCAAGAAATGATTGAAACATTTCGTTTTTACTTGTTACTGTTACTTGCTCTGAGTATATGCGAAAGTCTACAAATTTTATTGTTAGCGACGTGATATTAGACTCTAAATTCAAAACGTACAATCTACGAAAAGGTTGTATGTACAGAAAACATGCTATAGAGATCTGTGGAATTTGAATTTGAACGATTTCGATAGTTTGTCTTGAACCTTCCGCAGTGCAAAAATACAAAAATGAGATATATATATCTTGATCTCGCAGTTACTACCAATGCATTACATGATTCACAGTACCATACATAAAGACATTATTATATTTGAATCAGTAAAATGTTGAATGTTGAATGTGAAGAAAATTGTGTCTGTAGGCGTTTCGGATTCTATTTATTTTTAAGGGTCTTGCCTTTTCCTATGATAACATAATATATAGCCTAACGACAGAGTTGTATGATTAGTAGTTAGTACATCGATTCGATAGTTTGAAAAAAAATAGTATAGTTGGAATTAGTGCACATATTCAGATACTTTACGATTAGTTTAGTTTAGTGCTCAGTGCTCAGTTTAGGGTACTATAGTTTACTAGTTTTACTTGTATATTGGGAATTATTACTGATTGTGAGGTTGCGGGTAGCTGTAGGTACATACCTTTGCGGAATCCGTGATAACTTGATCTTGCTCTTCTTGAAGAAACTTTTGTCCCATTTTGATATGCCATGTACGCAAGTCAGCAATGTCTCCTTTGATTTCCAAAACTGCTTCATCATCTCTAGCTTGGTTTCCTTTCAAAGACTCCACGTCACTCCTCAAACTTCTAAGATCTCCGTCCACCCGGTTGACCTCCGTCTCCCACTGTTGTCTCAAATGAACAAGGCCCGTCACATTGACGGATGATGACACTTCTTGTAAACCAGTCCGGAGCTCCTTCACAGACTCCTTCAACCATTGAATTGTTGTCTATTTACGGAAGAAAGAAAAAAGGATAAAGAATGTGAATATTAAAATCAAGTTTTTACATGATTTTTTTTTAAAGCTTAACTATTAAGTTCCACAAAGTTTCACATTGCCACATTTCAGACCTTTCGCAAGCTTTCCACCGTTTCCGTTTCTTTATTATCGCTAGGTATGTCGCTAGTACCAAATTGTTTCAGTTTAAATTGTAGGCGCGAAAGCGTAAACAACAATATCTCCTATTCCTATTTAAATAGGTACTTACTATTCCCATGTTGAAGCTGCTGAAAGTTGTAATATGTTGGAAAATTATTTATAAAATATATCACTTCATCATAATCATAGTAGCGTGCTTTGCAATTGGTATTTCAATTTGTCAGACTGTAGAGGGTGACGTAATACAAATGTTTAATGTAGGTATATACGTTTAAGTAGGGAAGCTATAATAGTGAGTATATAGAAATGCAAATTTATAAATAGGTCCTCTGTATAATATTTTGATTATATAGCTCACTCATAAATCTGGGAGAATCTACAAGAGCCCTGAAAGTAATAAGGAAATTTCCTCGTCATTTTGACATTTGACCTTTGCCTTTTAATTTTTTACCGCATTCCCCACCATTTACCTATTCTGATCTCACTATATACACATATCTATGAGTTTGGTCCTGAGTGAGTCTCAGAGTTTGGTTGATTTTGATTTTTACTTGCCTCCTCCTTTGATTTTCCCGTATAGTTTACATACCTAGTCATCACTGTGTAGCATGGTATAGAGTCCTATAGTCATAGATTATATTATTGACCAATCTGTTCTGTCTACGTCTTGACTTCTAAGCTGTTCATATTCTAATTCCAATCCTAATCTCCTCAGCCGTAACTTTATAACTTTAACTTTGCTTTCCCCTTATCCAGTTCGTTCGTTCTCGCAGTATATTTTGTACTCTCTCTCAACTTTCCCAATGTTAAGTAGTGGAGTCTGCGAGTCCTCATCTCCATTCGACTTCGACTCGGAAGAGCTTCCATAAAATTAATTTACTGTCTGACTCGCTTTCAGTTTCGCTCTCGCTCTTCCTCAAACTCCTAAACTTCACAAATTATAGTGAAAAAGGAAATCTCATCAACTTTTCATGTTCTGATGGCTAAATTCAAAATCCATGAAATGAAGGCATGAAGCACCTCCAAATTCAAATGCTTTAATGCAATACATACAACTGCGATGAACATTCTGCATTTCATATTCAGGACTTTGTAAATTGTAGTCTATCGTAAGTATATGTAGTTGTCTAAGTAGGTACCTGCCAATGCCAATGTATTTAGCATATATAGTATATAATAATAGCGAATTCGTATTCGTCCTTATTTTCATACTGTATTTCGTACTCTTTTACTGTGAGGTTATAAACTCGTATATAGAAATAGAAATTAATATGAAATCAGAGGCATGCGTCTGTTCGTATTGTAATATTATCTCAGTCAGGCTTCTTTGAGCAACGTACAAAGTGTATAATTCTGATTCTCTAACGACAGGTCTTCTATGTAGCGCTCTCTTGTAATATATTTGTCTAGTAATATGAGATGAGTTTATGTGTAGTATTTATCTCATATTTGACTTTCATTCTCCATTATTTTCATCCCTCAAAATTTTCAATTTCTCTCATCTATGAACCGTATGAACATATTATGTCTGGAAATCTCAATTTATGACGTCTTTGCTCTGCTAGACTTTAGTCTGTAGTCACAGATCTTTCATTTTTCATTTCAATTTCCAGTTTAGTAATAATCTGAGAGCCAAAATATATCCATAAAAATATTGAGTCAGGTGTAACCTTATTTGACTTTCAAGTTCGATTTCTACACTTCACACAGCCGACGGAATCGACTTCAAATCACATTAAACATTGCAAAAAATATTAACACACACGCAAACGCAAGTAGTAAGCATAAGGTTGCGATTTGTCCGAATCACGTGGGTATAATTAATTATAGATACAAGTACCTACTACAATGCACTACCCGTCTGGCTACTCAACAACGCATTACAAAATTAATTATTCGTCTACTAATATGCACAATTGTTTTTCTAATTCTGTTATAATGCCAGAACTATGACTACGTAAACTCGTAGCATTAAAAAATAATTCGTTTTCGCAATGACAGAGAGAGAGAGAGAGAGGCCCGAGTGAATTAAAAATTGAAAAGTAGCTCAATTACGGCCATTCTACACAGATCCCTGTGTAACTGTTGATAAAGCGCGGAGCTATGTAGTACATTTAATTTCATCATATCATGGGAAATGGTTTTTATAATCCAAGTACGTATCTATATTTAGCATAGGGTTTCAAAATTCAAATTTAGACGCACTCGGGAAACTGCGTTCAGTGAATCTTATATTTGGTATAAACCCAGGAATTTTCATGATATAATAATATGTAGTAGTAGTCGTAGTATAGATACATGGAATATATGTAAGGTACCAGAACCGTGAAGGTATTTACTCGGTGAGTATCTGTAATCTGTACTGGAGTAGTAGTGGTCCACAGAGTCAAGTATTTAAACTTGATGCTCTCATACAGTGTTTACACACAACTCCAGGTATTCTCTCAGCTTCCTTCCAGACGTGCAGACGAGACTGGAGGGGAAAACCTAAATGTAGTGTCCTGGATAATGTACTACGTACTCACTATGTGCTAACTACTACTGCATGCTAGTACCTGCCCTGGTCCTGTTATTTTGATTTGGATATAAGATTTGCTTTCTCTATACTACGTGTTTACGTTAATTATTATTTATAAATATACTCATGTTGTCATGTTCTACATAGAAATGTGTAGTCGAATACGTGTGGTTTCAAAAAGTACTAATATTTCGCCTAGTCCATTCGTCGTCCCTTTTTGGCTAAAGTGCATACTATATACATCTGTTGGTTTTACTTTTGGTATGTTTTTGTATGCTTACATATAGGCATATATATAGGGCTTCATGGAATTTTCACGGAAACTGATTGAGGGGTAAAAAAACATTAATGGTTTTACTTTATCGCCCTCTCAACACTTTCCAACTAGAGCCGGTAATAAATAAATATATGGTGTAAATAGTTGTGGTGGTAAAAGTTAAGTTGTGATTGTAGGCAGTACCGGTACCGGTGTAGAAGTACTTTTTTTTATAGTTTCGTCGTGTAAGCTGTAAGAGCTAGTGTTAAGCGCTGGTCGTTGAGTCGTTGGTCGTTGGCGTTGTCGTTGGTGTTCTTGCGGAAAAGTGTAGTTTTCGAGAGAGAGAGAGAGAAAGAGAGAAAGTACCTGTACGAGATACATGTTTACTCCTCCCGCCAACTGCCAGCCCCAAGAGGCAAGACGCCAAGAAGTTAAACTGGGAATAGGAGTAGGCATAGGGAAACAGACGAATAATATCACTATTTTATAGTACTCACCTCATCATTATGAATTTTGTTTTCAAACTTTGGATCCTTGAGACTCGAATGACTCGCCTGCTCCGTCCGGAGTTTCTGAACCTCTTTCCTGTGTAATGAAAATAAAATAGAAATATAATTAAATGTACCTTCCAAAGTTTTTGGACTTTTCGCGACCGTGTCGCCGTCCGCCGTGCCCAACAACTATATGCAGCACAGCTGGGCTGGACTTTTAATATGTTAGCTTATGGAATAAATACCACGTATGTAGAATTCAAAAACCAAGTTCGTAAGTGTAGGTGTAGGGTATAATAGTAATTTACTAAATTTAATTCTAATAAATGAATGTTATCTTCCCGTTCCAGCAGACCATACCAAACCTAATCTGAAGGATAAAAGTTGTTAGATGTCAAGCTAATGACCTCATAATTTCAATCTCCATCAGCATAGTTATTGAAGAACGTACTATACATGTACATACAAAAAAGCACTGACTGAGACGGGCATAATATGCGATACTAAAGGGAAATTCTCTAGGAAGTAGAAAGTACCTATAGCTATATAGTTTAGAAACAGTCATATTTTCTTGATCTCCTTTTGGTTTTTGGAAATTCTTCGAAATTCTTACTCTAATTTCTACATGCAAGGATAACTAAAATCGCCCTTTGATTAGTTCTCACAATGCAATGGTAGTGTAACTTTATGGTCTACAAAGTTTCTAGAAACACCTATAGATACTCCCTTACAGATTGTTTTTGAGACCCTTGAATTGGGAACAGAACAGTGTCGCCAGTGTGTCTTATTTTGGCATATCTAATTTGCTAATTTTAGCCATGTTAAATCTTATTGTCTGAATTCTGAATTCCTTGAATACCTGACTGAGACGTTGCTATACATGCAGGATTAATATTACATGTATTGGATGCGTGCTATAAAATGCAGCGTGGGGGACTGAATGACGTAGGGAGTAGATATGTGTGTGTTGTGTCAGTACCTATGTACCTATATGGATGCATAAGGGTTAGACAATGGAATGGTAGTAAGAGCATGCCGCTATGACGGCACCACGGGATTCCCATGTTATAAGTACACAATTCTATTAGACATTATAAAAGCTTAAATGTGAAATGTGAACTTAATGGGAGTGCTATTAATTTCAGCAACTTCTCCTTTTTGCGTAGGTACTATACTTGTGATTTATATTTATGCCATCTTTATTGACTTTGCTTACGTTGAAAGTCAGGTTTTAGAAATAACATCATTGACTTTGAGCACTATATATTTTGTAATTCCCGTTTCCTCTCTCTTCTTTTTTTTTCATTTTATTTCTATTTTTAGCTTGAGCAATAGTTGCACTTATTTTTAAAGGCAAATTAAATTAAGCCTTCTCTGTCTGCGGTTCCTTCATTTCCCGTGTGCATCACTTAATCATTTAATTAATTTCCCATTTACAAACTATAAAATTCAACCGTACAACTTGTAATTTTGTTCAAATTTTCGTTGTATTATATTACTGTTTCATTTTATAGTGTGTACTGTACAGTTCAATGACATTGTCAGAGTCAGAGTGCCTAAGCATACAATTTTATTAGATGAAATGACGACTTTGAGGCTTAGGGCGGCGTAGGAGAGAACCTAATTGTCCTACGTACCTGGATAGCAGCAGGGCTTTGGTAGCAGAAATAATGTCGTATGAATTATTTTTGCATGACACTTTCCTTTATTTTGCAGTAAATAATTGTGCTACTAACCCATCCGCCATCCTGTCTGTGAATATCTTTCTGTAATTTAAAAAACACTATAAAAGGATACCGCGAATTTGCCAATTTGCGCTTTACGTTTTACCGTAACTGTTTATACTGTAAAATTTCATAAAGTCAATCACCAATGGACATAAATTTCTGTTTCCTACCAACCAGTCAATAACCTAACCATAGTATATAGGGTTGTACTGCTGCGAGACTTGAAATTAGTACAAAACCAAAATTGACGGAAGTAGCAGTCAGGAGCTACCGTAGAGACTATCTAGCTTTGACGTTCAAGTTGACTTTACATTGGTGTTAGTAAACAGTGCCATGCTACGAAAAGCACAGTGTGAGAAACAGTGTAGCACTGAGTGAGTGAGCGTATATTTCAAAACTAGAAACTAGAAAGTGTAGTAAAGTGAGTGAAAGCCCAGCGGACTTGGCCAGGGCCAGAGCCGTGTAGCCGCGTAGTGTAATGTGTGTAAAGTAAAGGTAAAGGAGGCTAGAAGCTAAAAGGCAAGAGAAAGTTCCGCGGGGAAATGCTATCCAAATTCTCCGTCTTCCACCAAGCCATAACAACCAGTACCAGTCCAATATTATCTAGGAAGAAGACCCAACGAAAACGAAACCCAAAGACTAGTCGTGAAAATCATGTTCATCATAGAATAGAAAAGCTCGCACATTCAGCATCCGCATTAGCTCCCCTCAAGTCTTCCCTATATATGTCCTTTCCTTTCCCTTTTTCCCTCTCACACACAGTCTATATCCCTGATAAGATTTGCACATTTATGCTCCATTTAACAGTGGGAAGATCTCTCGTGAATTTTCCTCGGCGCACAGAATATATTACACTTCTCACATTTTGAAGCCACTGCCACTACCAACTAACCAAACTTACCTACCAAACTACTATGTTTGTGCGAATATACATACAAAGACTATAACATCCCCATGGCATTCCCTTCAATGTGTAGTCAACGTTGGCAATTCATTGGGTAGTCCCTCACGGTAACTTTAACTTTAGCTTTAGGTTTTTTTTTCTCGTGGAGTCTCTCGTTTTCGCCTTCGTTTTCGTCTTCGTCTCGAGCCTTTTGGGTTCAGCTCTATAGTTGAATTTGAATTCGAATTTGAGCTGGGTGCTGAGTTTGGCGTTGGCTCTCCTGTCTTTGGGTTCAAGTTCCAGGTAAAGACAGGGAACTATAGCACACCCGCCCTACCTAACCAATCCCTATTCTACAGACTCTACAGATAATGTGAGTGTATGAGTCTATATAATGTAGGAACATCATCATTCTGCAATAACGCGCGCACACACACACACACACACACAAACACACATTCCCTCGATCCCGATCCCATTCTCATGGCGATGCTGGTGCAGGGAATTCTGCGAAAACCGAAAAACCATTTATCGTTTCCCATGTCTATGAGGTAGTGGTAGTATGTACTAACTGTGTGAGTATTGTGCCCCTACGTCCTTAGCTATATAGGAGGTAGGTTGACGTCTTCGTATGGGCCTATTACCTATACATGGAGCACATGCAGTTAAAATTTTTGCTGACGCACTCTATCTGTATTTACATGAATAATCTATCTGTATGACACATACCCATTAAAATGTATGCGAAGGTACGTACGGCAAGTACATAGCTACGTACGTACTTGCCCGCCTTCTCCTTCCTTCGAATCTCCGATTCTACTCTTGTATATACCTTCCGCTCTTTGCCTATAGGCACTTCCCTCCTCATCTACTCTCACTCACTTCAGTCTGGCACTGAAAATTGAAACGGTAGCGAATAAGTATGTACGAACACCAGCTCCAGTTCTATAGCACTAGTACGAGGACCAAACATGAACTTTTGAGAATCCGTATGTGTGCCTTATTAGTTTAGTTTAGTTTAGTTTCCATTGACTTGGACTGTATGTATCTGGGAAGGCGTAGTGAAGATAGCGGAGCCTTGATTAAATGATTACGTTCTATATACTGTGTACATTTTTGAAGTATTTAGTACA
>JAQFZE010004918.1:0-10743 GCA_034695245.1 Dicyrtomina saundersi | reverse complement strand
TGGAGGAACTTCACAATTTTATTCTATTTAAATATTACATTTATTCATCTGACAGTTTTATTAGATTGACTGTGAATGACGGGTGTTTATTTTAATGCAAACTCTTTAGAAATACTGCTTACTTTGGATTAACAAAAATTTGTGAGCCTAAAGCTGGGGACGTTCTAGTGGTCTCAGCTGCTGCCGGAGCTGTTGGAAGTATCGTTGGCCAAATCGGAAAACTTAAAGGTATAAATAATGGAGAACAAATATTTAAGTTTAAATTATATAACTGACTCGATGTTTCTATTATTACAGTACTTAAATATAAAGGATAAATATTTGCAATTGCAGGTTGTACTGTCTTAGCTTTTGCTGGAAATGACGACAAATTAAAATGGATGAAAGATGATTTAGGATTTGATCATGTTTTTAACTACAAAAATGTGAAACCACGAGCTGTGTTTAAGGAATTTGCTCCTAAAGGCGTTAACTGCTACTTTGATAATGTAACCTACTCCATAAAATATATTTTCAACCGTTTGAATGCTGAACTGAATTATTTATTTACTAATCCAAACAACCATTCATGTGTACATAATAACTGCCACCCAAAAATTCGTACGAGTCATTAATTGTTAAAAATTGAACTTAATTTGGTAGGTTGGTGGCGAGTTTTCTTGTCATGTCATGGGTGCTATGAAGCAGTATGGTCGTATCGCAGTTTGTGGAGCTATTAGTACGTACAATAGTGAAGTTAGGGGACCGCCAGTAGGTAAGTTCATTTTTGCAGATATCATTATATACTACTAGTTGCAATAAATAGTTCGATTTTGAGTTATATAACTTTTTAAGCATCATCCAAATCCAAGCCTTATTTTGTTTCTTACCCAAACTCAATTTGTAGTGCCTCTCGATTACTTCTCACTCATCTATAAAAATCTTCGCATTGAGGGTTTCGTTGTCACTCGTTGGAATAGTGAATGGCACGCTGGGCTGAATCAATTGCGGGACTGGATATTGGAAGTGAGTTTTAAAAATAAATACTTTACAATTTTTTGGAAAAGGAATGATAATTTATTTAGCGATACGTTTCCGGAAAGATCAATTACTCATCCTATTGTAAATATCTGACAAAGTAGAAATATTAAGGGAAGTTGGAACTACGTTGTGTCGGTTGTGTGCTTGTAAAGCTCACCATACGAACACAAATATATCATTTTGCTGTATTTTTCAGGGGAAAATAAAAGTACAAGAGACAGTCTCGAGTGGATTCATTACGATGCCGCAAGCATTCATTGATCTATTGGACGGAAAAAATATTGGGAAACAAGTTATTAAGGCTGATTAAAAAGGAAGAGCCACCCGCTGTCGACGTAGACTGTGCATCGAGGCACAGAGCGTTTAATTCAGAATCGACACTTTATTTTGTGAAAATACGATTAAAATCCTTTTCCCGTTATCTAATATGAGCAGTAATAAAAACCATGATATAATTTTGTAGCTTATTTAAAACATTATTGTGACTTTATCACTGTCACGTATGTCCTCCATTCTTTAACTGATGATAAAAATTGAAATCATTATGCTGTACTGCGTGTTAATTCAATACGCTGCCTATTAAAATGACAATAAAATAAATTCAACAATCTCTTACCTTAAAGTGAAAAGTTTCAACTCAGAATAATAAGTCAGGAAAATCCAATCATGTCGAACTCGGTTATTGTACCGGACATTGTGCCGATATTTTGAAATAGTTTCGTCACGGATTATTAATTTTCTGGTACAAGAGCTCTCTTTAAATGTAAACTGATGTTTTCGTAAATAAAAACCAACACAACGCAACCCTAAAGTTTACTCGATTTTTACACTTAACTAGTTTTAACAATAACATTCTTAACATTGTAGTTCCTATTTTACTTGCCTAACCTAAGGTAGGCACATGCACGGCACACATCACACATGCCCTGTCATGTTTTCTATGTACTGACGACTGACATCAATCCCTATTACTCAATCACAGCACATTCCTATTCTTTCTTTTAGTAATAAACAGGTTTACATGACTAATTTAAACGATTTCCCGATTGTGACACTGCTGATTCTGCTTATGGTAATAATAACGATGACATTGACAGTTTTGTTTCACAAAAAGAAAATGATGGTTGTAATGAATGCAGTATTTTAGAAGTTCAGCTCACAGTTTTTAAGCTCAAACTGAAAATCGAAAATAGTACTTAACCACTTAGGGATGATCCAAAAATAATCCCCCCAGCCCCCAACCTCCCATGTCATCCCTTTGACCTGCTTTAACGTTAGCCATCTTTTTAAAAGGCAATCTTTTAACTCGGTGTGTCATAACTTGCACGACTGCTAGACCCACGGACCCTACAGATGATGTCATTTATGGGCGACCCCTTATAACTTGAAACCAAAACTAGTAAGATAAAAAAAATAGCGTTTGGCTGGAGGCTGGAAAATGTGGTCGTGTTTAACATGCGAGTAAAAGCATAGATTTTAACGTTTATGTTACGTGCCAAACCGTTCGTCCGCTACGAAGTAAAAGCGAACAGAATTTGGCTTTGTGAACGAAGATTTGTAGATGTACTTAGAATGCTGACGGCAATACGGAGGCAGAAGCAGTCAGAATAATGTCAGCAAAAATTAATTTAGCCTGTAGTAGCCTACGGCCTACTATCCCTTACCCATGATAGGCTTTTGCATCATACCTACTGTGGCTAACCACCCACCCTATCCACAATAAATAACGTCATTTATGGACAAACTGAGCAGGTTAATGGGGTACACTTCACATTTCTTCTTTCACAAACCGTATTAACAGCCAATGCAATGTGACATGAGTGGTATTGCGTCGCTTCATCGCATCCTTTGTCTCGCTTGGTGCGTACTGTGCGTAGTCGCGTAGAAATAGTTTTCGTTAATTCACTGCTTGATACGTACTTACTTAAGTGCCTCTTCCACATCAAGTGCCGGTGTCGGCGTGGATTGTGGACCTTCTTACCAATTAGAAACACATGAAGCCGCTCATGGTGTACTGTGAAGTGAAATTCAGTTAGAATTACTAGCCTTTAAAGTTGATTGTTAATTGTTGTTGTGTGTAACAAAGTCGCAAACCAGTTGCCGTTTGCAGTTTCGTTTTCATTTAAACTTCCGAGTTTCAATTTGCCATGAATCCTTTAAGTGCAGGAATAAGGAATTTGATTGAGGAAAGAAAACTGGAGACGGGACATTTTCTCCCTGATCCAGATTACCAGCGAGTTATTGATGGACAGTGTGGGGAAGATGACCCGGTTATAAGCAACATTGAGCTGATGCACCAAGGCTATGAAATTGTTCAAACAAAGGACGTCAAAGTTCAGTTCGGTCTAATGGAGGAAGAGAAGCTTCACTATTGCCCGTACGACCGATCTCATCAGATATTGTAAGATTTCGATTAATTCGATTCATTAACTAAAACATGTCATGTGAGTTTTTCACCTCGAGACGTTTACTGTTGATTGTACTTGCCAATGCAAAATATATGGCTTCATTTAAAACTACATTATGTATCGACAAATAATTTATAATATTATTATTACATTTGATATTGTTGTGCAATGCCCATCCAGACCCATTTCGGATCATCGCCTTCTCAATTCTATTCTGTCTGCCTGATTGAAATTAAGTCCTGATTGTTATGTTTCACTTATGTATCCACACGGCATTCTAGGGATTCCAAATGGACGCAACACTTGGAGAGGTGCCGACACAACTATTTAAATAAGTTATGGGGAGGAAAAGCTGTCGTGAAGATGGATGTGTGCCCTTATGCGCCAAATCTTCATCATCTCTCCGAATTTTACATGCTGCGGCATGTTTTTATTTGCCCAAATAGGGAAGCGTATGATAGTAAAATGGACGCTTTTCAAAGTAAGCATTTAAGCGTTTTCGTACCAAACTCATTACGGCATTTTAGCTTCTACTTCCATCTTAATTTCAACATATTATTATTTATTATGTGATTGCTTCCATAGAACTGGAAAACATAGGGATTCTAGAGGCAGGGCTGGGTGATGAAAATCCAATCAAAAAGATGAATGACGATGTGAAAGCTATTCATTCCAAACCTCCAAAGTCTAGCTCGTCATCCGATAGCTCTGCAGATGATTACGACGATGCAAAGGAGGAGTTTGAAGATTGGGATGATGACGGAACTGCTGGAGGATACAATCCACAGGAAAAGTTGTCAAGAGGTTTTTATTACCAGTGAGTAGCAAATATTGCTTCTTTAAACTGTTAAATTGTGTTGTACAATAACAATAATTATTAATAATAATAGTCGTTATTACGCTATAATTGTGCAATGTTTTGCTGATTTCTTAAAGTCTGTAGGTTTGGCTTTGGTTTTAACTGTTTATTTGTTAAATGCGTACGATAAAACGTATGCTCAGGACTTAATCCATCATTTGTACTTTCTTGCAGGACACCACAAGGTCTAACAAAATCCGAACGGGATGATTTTATTAGGCAGAACTCAGATCGAGTAGAGGCTCTTGGTGGTATTAAAAAAATCCGGTCCCGCGAGGAATCAGAACTGCTGGAAGACCCAGGAAATGCAAACCGGAGTACGGTCGGCAATTTTGTATTGATTGACGTGGACGGTGAAGCGATGGTCAAGAATATTGTTGACTGCAATGAGAATAAGACGCAGTTCGACCTCAATCATAGAATTGATCCTTACGAGAAGTACTTGGCTCCGGATGTAGATTGTAGCGATACCGAGAGCAATGCTTCAGATGGGACTGAGACTGGGAGCCCTCGTCACAAAAATGAAGATGACGAGGATAGTAGTGACAGTGACAGCACTATTAAAGCAGACACTGATGATGATGGAAGTTACTGTTACGACACTGAAGCCACGTCCAAAACTAGAGATGATTGTTCTTCGTGTACTTCATCGTCCACCTACTCGCCGCGTTACCGGAAATCTAGATTCTGAAATATTTGTTTTATGCATGCATGTTTATTTATACATTTTTAATCTCTGTGTATTGGGTTATGAATTATTTTTGTTTGTGTATAGTTCTTGATTTTGTATGTTGCTGAATTTGGGGTATAGCACTGCTTTTTAGGCTTACGATTAGTAATTAGAGATCCCTAAGTATAGAATGTGCAATTTTATGTTAATTTATTTACTCATATACTTTTTGAGTAGTTAGTAAGCAGCGTAGCTAGGAGATGAAATCAGATTATACCAAGGTGAGTATGATCTTTGCCCTGGGATTGTAAATTAACAGTTTTGTATTTGGCATTACTACCATAATGAGTAATTTTATTGCGGTATAATTAATTTTGTTATGTATGACAATTAAACATTTTATCCGTGGATAACATTAATAGTTTTAACATGACCAATATTTGAATAATTTAAGTAGTTCATTCTTGAAGTTTGCACTCAAGAGTGTGGCATGAGTAATATTAATATTAGTAGGTACATCATGGGATTGGCTCGAAACCTTTTGGCCTCCAGACTGAAGGATAGTAGCTTGATACGAAAGACGTGACGTTGAGTCTCATGAATAATTCTTGTTCCACGTTGTATTTTGGCCAGTTAGGGAAAGTCTCGCTTGCCTTTGGTGTTGGGTTACTATTTGAAAATTGACCCGACACAATGATAATTATTTAATGTTTTCTCGTCTCCATTAATCATATGTCTTGACTTGTTTGATTTTTTTTCTAATAAAGGAACCTAACAATAAATTAATATGTAATTTTTCTTACCCAGTATGTGCAAAATTACTCCACATTTCACTCATGATTCTTGAAAAGGCCGTATCCGTAGGTGAAGGGATGACGGGCATGCTAAAGAGGTACATCAAATCGTCTGCGTGGGTGATTCCTATTTAAACCGGTGGACAATATATCAGTAGTGTAAGTATTACGAACCAACTTGGCACAAAATAATTAATAAAACTTAATAGATGATTTACTCACCAGGTGTGATTGGTGGAGCTTCCTCTCCCAAATAAAGCCAAAACCACATGCTGTTTTTACTGAATTCCTCCATAGAATACAAGTAAACGTTTGAAAGCCGTCTGCTCAAAATATCTGCTGTTCGGAGGACAGAAGCTTTCATGAAAAATACACTGATCATCTGAAATAAAATTGAGATCAAATTATTTATGAGCGAATACTCGGTGTCTCGGTTCCGGTTTGTAGCGGATGTTATGGGGCAGAAGTATTCCAAGCCGTAACGATGGTTAGTAAAATAAATCAAAACTTACATCAACAAGATTTGGCATAATTTCCGTAAAGTTTTCTCTGGTCATGCCTGGCATGTAAGCAAGAGCAATAGTTTCCGAAATAGTTCCATCCCCAATGGTGTCATCCACACCAAAAGCTCCGAGTAGTGCAGGAATGATTTCATTCCTCATCCAAACTGGATCATCCGCTAAATGCTCTGGTCCGATCTTGGCTTGATAGAGAAGTCCCAAAACGTAAGAACCTTCATGGAGATTTGTTCCCATTATCACTGGCACATCTGGAATGTCACCATCTGTGAGAAGATCCATGGGCTCTGCAGTTAGAAATGCTCCCGGGAGATCTGGCTCAATTGTGGGTGTCACAAATCCGAGGCCCAAGTCAAGATTCGCGTAGGCATCGTTCTTTTAAATTGAAACAAATTATTGTAAGTAAAATAAGCAATTCATGATCTCATTGTTACAATAATTCCAATATTTTATTCTTAACAAAAATAATGTAATATTCTCACTCCGTATTTCTCTGTAACTTCAACAATATCTTCCCAAGCGACGGACCTCAAGCATTGGACAATCTCCAAACTTGTGGAATTTTTACATCCAAGTAAAGTAGCTAATTCCTGGGAGTGTTGGAATGGCTTACGATCCAAAGCCCATTCGGAGATGGCGCTTCCAGACTGACTAATTACCTTATGGAATAGTCCTAAAAGCAGGAAGTACGAACAGTTATTAAGGTATATATCCGGAGAATTTTGCATAATGCATATAGTTACCTATTTTGAATGATGTATTTTTATTTTATTAATTCATTTTTTATTTCACTTGTTTCTACACCCACCTTGTGCCAACTTGGAAATTAAACAGAAAATGGCCGCAGCCCCACCAGCGCTCTCTCCAAAAATGGTAACATTGTCCACGTCACCACCAAATACTTCAATATTTTCTTGGACCCAACGGAGAACCTGAACAACATCTTTAAGTCCGTAATTCCCTGGAGCTTGTTCATCGTCGGTACTGAGGAAACCTGTAGTAATATATTATTCTCATTACTGCATCGTTGAGTAAAGCGGAAAACAGCGGGTAAGTAAGTACAAGTTGCACTGATAAAAATATATAAGCATACCAAAGGCTCCCAAACGGTAGTGAAGGACGACGAGGATACCGCCATTCAAAAGTGTTTTACTTCCACTGTAATAAGTTGACTCCCCACCAGTGAAACCCCCGCCGTGGACGAAAACCATCACGGGTAATTTGGCATCGGTTTGATTAGGAGCCTATAATAACCAGTTAAATTTTCGCCCGCTTAAAATTTAATATTTCAAAAGTTTAAAAATTTAAGAAAAACCATAGATAAATTAAAATATAGGTAATCGTTATCCTTACAGCAGTGGTGTACACATTAAGGTAGAGACAGTCTTCGCTGGATGGCTGAATAGCAGGGCTATATTGAGGGCAGGATTTTGGGAATTTCGTTGCGTCCCTAATTTCATCGCCCCATGCCACATCTACGGGTTGTGGAGCCTGGAGGATTTTAATACAGAAGACATTTTAATATATTTCAATTTTGTTGAAC
This sequence comes from Dicyrtomina saundersi, assembly GCA_034695245.1. NCBI lineage: Eukaryota > Metazoa > Arthropoda > Collembola > Symphypleona > Dicyrtomidae > Dicyrtomina > Dicyrtomina saundersi. The sequence goes on along the minus strand of JAQFZE010004918.1, from coordinate 2,931 downwards.
TGTAATTAAAAATGCGAATTTATCTACATATAGGAATTAATACTTACCCTGAATCGAAGATCGCCGATGGGTGGTTTCGCATATGGGATGGATTGGTAGGTGTACATAGGTTGCTGATTAAAATTTGTCCCGGTTTTCCCTTTGAGAGTACCATTTTTAATTGTTACAAAAGTGTCTGCGTGGGGCCCTTCTCCTTCAAAGAAACTAAGAGGAACACCACGGAAATATGGTGCTTGTCTTAGAGCATGACTGTATAAAATACACACAGTCAGCAGTATTAAATTCGCTCCCAAAATTTTAGTATTCATGTCGAATTTATTTTTAAATTCGAACGACAATTTTTATAAAAATAATCTCCGTCCGTGACACCTGGAATTCAACTTTGCTAGTGACCCAGCTATTCCAATCCCAATAAATTGCGATGAATGCAGAATAAGTAGGTATAAGTTTATTATAAAAGGTTTTTATCTTCAAGTCAATAGTCAACCCTCAATCCTATATTTTATTATTAATTTAACTAATATCACTGATTGACATATTAAGATATCACACAGGTACTTCAAAAATCATGGCGAGTGTGTTACTTAGGTAGATATAGACAGAGTTACAGATAAAAAAATTTAATTTACTTAGCCTTAAATTTCCTAATGTTTGTACTTGTAATATGTGCAAAACAAAATCATCATTCATCATTAATATTTTCGAGTTCATTTGCTCCCCGTGTTAATATGTTAATATCGAAATCAAACCAAAATATAAGCGAAAGGGAGAACAGGATCCACTAACTTGTTGATAATAATTATTGATGATATTATTATGGTGCTGTGATACACTTTGCGGATTAAATGCGTGAAGTGTTTTATCATAATTTTCTTATCTTGACACATCCTGACATTTTTGAGGATTCGTATGACATCTGACACCTGGTTTTCAATTTTAATAGGGAAAATCAGAAAACATATGAGCGAGAACGAAATATATGTTAAAAGTTAGAACTATATTATGCAATTACCATATAATTACCATATAATTATTTATTTATATTGAGGAATTCTGAATTTTTATGGAGTTGGAGCATTGTGTAATTAAGAATAAATACATACCATGTATTTTTACCTAGGTAGGTACGATGCCGTTCGTTTTTAAATTATAGCCGCGTGTAGCTATTTTCTGTAATTAATTACATTTTCGTTGGAGTTTCTTTCTTATTTCATGACATCTCATGAATGGCATTTAAATTCTGATGTTTTTTATGAATTTATGTTAGATAATCCACAGAGCATATTTATGGTTTTTTAAATAAATGTATGCAGGTATATGGGGAAACAAAGGTAAATAATAATTTGTAGCTTCCGGATCCAACCTATTAATTCTTTATTGTCATTTATCATTCACACAAACCTCAACGGGACAAACTTTAACCTTACAATAATAAGTTATAATATCAGTAAACAATATTGTAGTTAGAGATGACATATTGTTTGGTATAGGCAGAATGTAATAATTGTATATGTATCTACTTAAATAGAATAAAAAATAACCAATACTTCCATGTACTTTCAAAATCTTGCATGCAGAGCCTAATTCCGATTACAGTTATTAGTATTTATATTACAGTGTGTTGTAAATGCACGTATATTAATTATTAACTACACAAGAAATATTATGATCTCGAATATTTTCCATAGTAATCGTAATTAGTGTTATTTCACACACCCTTTAACATCTATTTCAAGCATTTACATTTGGAGATGTCCTGAACAGCAGAATTATTTATTATATTTTACGAGAGATGACAAACATAACGGCGGAAGCAGCACAAAAACCAGACCAGAGCACAACCCTACTTAGTAAACCCCGTTTCCTAGTATATTTTGGAACCACATCCTTTCCCATTAGGCGAGTCGTTGCCTTTCTCAGAGGAGTGTACAGCATAGCATTTGGGGTGCATACGTGTACTTCGGCAGAAAGACTTTGTAAAACCCCTTCCTATAATTATATACAAAAGGTTAATAAAATAAAGTTCAATCTTACGAGCAACCAGCATGATGTGGTTTGCCAGTTTTCAAACGAGATGTAGATATTTGAATTCTGCATGCATGACTTATCGTTAGTCTAGTTTCTAGTTACCCAGTTACCCATACAAGTCGAATACATTTGCCCATTTCCATTTTTTTTTAAATTAATTTTTACTACGGGTATTTAACATCGGGATTTGTATTCGAAAAAACGAAAAAAGCCATACTTGTGATTTAAAAAAATCCCAATTGTAAATGCCATTAAAAAAATTTATTTCACAGTTTCAAGGTTTCAAAATTTTGTTAATTTTTAAAAAGCTGAAAACGGGTATATGGAATCGGCCTGATAGGTGTTACACGTTTAGTCGTAAGTCAAGTATACAGAGTTTGAATATATTGAATCTAGATCTCATATTTGACAATTGCAAATCACGTCAAATATTTTTGAACACGTTATTTTGTTTAAAATTTTACAGACACAATTTACATGCTATTTAAAACAAAGGGTTTTAATTCTTACCCAGCCACCCTCGAGTCGAATGAAATCAAGCGCGTGCGTTAAAATGTACTTTGTCAAGTACCTCGAAACTTCCTCCACTCGAAGTTCATCCTGAAAATTGTACAAAGTTGACACACATACATTACTATATTTATTGAAATTTTATGCCCGATGCGATGCGTGAGTTTGCAAGATCAATATAGGTATTGGGTTTTTCTTGTCGTTCTAGGAGTTCTTTGCAAATCTATATAAAGTTCTCTCACCCGTCGATATTTGTACACGAGACAAAATCCGAATGCAAATAGTCCGACCATCCTCTCCCATGTAATTTTTGGCTCACCCAGCACGTAGTTGTTCTCGTCTGGAGAGCACATCTATGGAATTTCAAAGGATAAAAATAAACAAACAAAAATT
>JAQFZE010004917.1:0-10745 GCA_034695245.1 Dicyrtomina saundersi | reverse complement strand
GTACCTAGGTTCAGTGGTAGGTATGTATAGTAGAGGCAACCGAAACAGAAGGATGGCAAAGATAAATTTTGCATGCAAACAAATTGCAGCTTTATCCTAGCCAGCCTTCTCTTTCGGTTGCCTCTACAGTAACTCCTTTGGATTGGTGCTATTTGGCTTACCCGTTTTTGTTCTACACTTTAGAAATTTCTGACATGGGTCCATTAATTGGTTTATTGTGGATAACTAGTTGGCGTAATTAAAACTAAAAAACAATACAGACCTGCTTAGTCGCATTTGTGATCGTTTAAAAATAGTTTGAAGCACATTTATTCAATACTGTGACCTGTAGTGTACGGCCAACGGACGGACGGACGGACGGATGGACGGACAGACGGACATGACCATTACAATAGATGCTTAAGCTCAGCATCTAAAAAGCCAGGCTTTAAATTCATTGTATGAGTTGAAATATTAAATGGAGCTATTGATTTGTGTACAGCTCTCAATCAATTAAACCCAATAATTTATGTAAATTTAAAAACAGTGTACAATCTGAAAATGAAAGAATGTCGGCTTTTACGACGTAGTATAAAATGTTCTATTACGTTGAACGAAGGGAAATAACATGAATTTAAATTTAGAAAACTAACCGTAAAGTAACTTTTAAAAAAAGATTCAGCAAGAGTAAAGTAAGATTGAAGTGTATCAGTTATTTAATTTACTTAGTTCGAACCTTATACGTAACAGTGAGAGCAATCGAAAATTTAAGCTGCTAGAGTATGTACCTTGAGCATTGCACGTTGAGCATGGGCTTTAAACATTACTTGTTCAGCATACCTACATAGGCATCAGTTTGATAAAGGGTTAAATTCGTCATTAAATTCTACACCAGAAAAACCAGGTTACTAATATTAACAATAATCTTGATCAATAAAACCGGATGTAAAACAAACAGTTAAATATGTATATATGTATGAATGTATGTATAGATTTATTGTAATTTTTGGCGTTAGCTCACACAAAATTCATATTGATTTTGTATCCAATACAAAAAAAAATTTAGTCAAACTTTTACCATCTTAGCTAAGTATTTCCTATTTCTCACCTATTACTGTATTAACGTAGATAAACATATTGTGCAACACATGTTTATCATCTCTTATTAGTCATTCATTAAATCTGTTGTCAAAATAATAAATGTAATAAATGTAGGTTAATATTTCTTTGACCTGTCTCATACTTTCTAAAGTATTTATGTCTTGTCGCAGCAAAAGTTAGACACACAAACTAAAAATGCGACAAAGTGTAGCGCACATTATAGTTGCAAGTTTTACACTGTTTGACAGACTCAAGCTTAATTTTGTTTTACTTTATTTTAATAGTCACAATATTAATTGGGCAAGAAACATTTGGGCCATAGTTCTGGTTTAGCCTATATAGCTACCTGTTGGTTTAGAAAGGTAGTTACTAGGCATGGTTCTGCACACCACATGTAGTTAGAATTATCACTTAAGTAACAAGCTTTTGCCACGCCTTGCTTGTATGAAATCAGCGCTTTTTTTGGATAATATTGTTGATCTTTAAAGTAGTTTACTCTCCTAAGATATTTTTTAAAATTCTAAAAATATTATATGTGATATCAAAGAAGTTTGTTCGTGTAGTAGAAATATCTGAGCGTTTTGTAAACAATAAGTTGGTTTCTAGATTCTCGCATAGTAAGTATTTTCCTTAGATACGTCAACGAATGTCGTAGGACTGTGACTTCGAGCTTGTGTGTTCCAGATATCAGATGAATAAATAGTCTGGCGTGTTTTTCAGCACTGCCAGAAGTGATTTGATAATACGGAACATAACAGGCTTTATTTATTTCCCGTATCAACGACCAAATACTTTTCTGCTCTACGTTGGAGTTGCTATTTCCGTTGGTTGAAAGAGTTTGATTTTGGATGGCCACAAGTACGATTCAAATCTGCTTATTCTATCCAAGAGACTCCTAGTAGCACTAAGAGCTTTACTAGTGAATGATGCGGCTGCATTGCTAAACATTTAAGACGAATTAAACAGTATCAATCAATATAAATATTCTCATATTTATACTATTGATAAGATTGTTCCCTTATATCTAAAGATGGAATTAATCTTTACGTTGGTGCCCATAGAAACTACTATGAAATTTGTTTTGTCCACGTCTACAGCTAGCTAATTTTAGGTTTAAATTGTATTTATAACGAATTGGCTACATAAATGTTTTTAAACTATATTAATTTTCATAGTTTTTAAACGTTTTTAGTAAAACATTAATGGTAGGAGAAATTAGAAGTAAACAGTTGCAAAACAGCCATGCATGAGTACCTTAAATTAAAAATTTTGCAGCTGCAACTACAAGAAGTTCTGAAATTGCACAACAACAATATCCTTTGTCCGTTGGATAGGAAGTAAACTCAAATGTTATGAAGGAATATTCTTTACCACTATGATTGGAAAATTTTTTAGAATTTTTAAAAATCCATTTTTAGTTCAATTCTGTCATGGTGCAGATTCTATGTCAATATTTAACATTCAAATCAAAATTAAAAAATGATTATTTGAAGGAACAAAGTGCCTGTTTAATGCAAAATAATACTGACTTAAGTAGAAAACACCTATATTATTAGGCCTTTCTTTTGCAGAATAGGTCATCAGTATATTTTGGTTTTTTCTGTTCATTGTTAAAATAAATAAACAAATTTTGATTTACAGTAAACAAATGAGAGTTCCTGAACGGTATCCACTTCAATAAAGAGAGTGTTACTTAATATTTGTGTTTTTACGTCATTCAATTCTTTAAATTAATTTTTTTTTCTTATTAATTTAAATTGAAAACTTTGTCTTGTTGTATTAACAAGCTAATATTACACATCAATCTGACATGTGTAATAACACATGTGCACGTTTTTAAATACGTTTTGTATTTAGTATGAACTTTGCTGTGAGCTATCCTAAACTAAACTTAAATTGTCTGACTCTAGCATTTTTGTTTTTATTAGAAAACTAAAAACCTGACACCTTTTTTTATAATTTAAATCTCCTGTCACTAAAGATATAAGCAAATTTAAACCCATAGATTATTTTATATTTTTGAGTTTTTATTGCAAATTAATTGTGACGCATCTGTCATTTATTGAATACCAATTTCTACTATATGTTTTGAAAACGTAGATTATATTTGTTTTTTCAAATCATAAAGTTTGAGTTAACCAATGGTACACCGTTTAGACTTAGTATACATGCCCCTGTTTTAAAACAAGCAAAAATAAATTTAATAAACAAAAACGTTGTTATAAATTTAATACTAATAGAAGTAATTATTAATTTTTTAAACGCGTCAATTATAAACAAGCAAAGACGTGTATTTAAAATCCTTTGTATTGCTTGTTAATCTAGTATGAATGTTTTTTTCCTACAACTGCTGCTGTGTTTTTGAATTTCAACTATAAACTCCACACATTTTCTTGAGGTCAGCTTATGATTAAGTTTAACCTTGGAGATTGGTAAATTAAAGGTTTTGGCTGACGTTTGGGCTTTGTTTCAGGCAAGCTGAAATCTTTAATTTTAAAACCTTACTATAAAACATACAATATTTACTTCAAATATATACATTCTAGTTTGGATTAAAATATGACACAAAGTACAGACAAGCTAAAAATTCTCCTCACTTAACTTACGGCTACTGTTACAGAAAACCATACCGACTCAACTATAGACAGCTGGAAAAAATTTGATGAACTTAAAAACAAAATTAAAGCTATTGGGTCAAAATTGGAAACTCAAAAATCAAAAATTTAAAAGCTTCAAAAAACAATTGATTCCTTTAAATATGATCATTGTGTTGCTCGATATGACGTACGAGACATTACAAAAAGCAACCGCAAGTTGCATCTGTTCATATCTGTATTGTTTTAATGTGCTTAAATGAAACTTGGTTTCTCAAACCCGATCTAAAATTCAGTAAACAAATATATTAATTACAGTGTAATTCGTAGTTTAGCAGTAAAATGAAGCTCAACTGCAAGAAAAAACAAAGGTGTGTGTATTGTTGTGAATAATCATTTTAAAATAATTTAAGTTTATCGTATAGATAGCTACTTTGTTGTCATTGAAATCTATTGTAAGAAGTCTTTGTCAAACCTTGTTTTTTGTGTGCATAAATACCACTAGGTAATAAGTACAAACATTTACTTACCAGATTTGGTGACATTTTTAATCAAATTACGCTTGATTTTTGTAATAATAAGATAGTAATATGTGGGGACATAATAAGATAGTAATATGTGGGGACTTTTTTGCTCAGCTAAGAAAAATAAATAATTTAGAACCTAAAACAGTGGCGCACACATGTTGACTACCCCAACAACTAAGTTATGATCCTATTATAAATACCAGAGGCGAACTTTTAGTTGAAATGATGGAAAATAATGGTTTTTTTTAGTTAACGGCAGAGCTAAATCTGATGTTCCAGCTAAACTTACCTAAATATCTAACACCCGTGGGAGTTTTATTGATTAAGCCTAGTGCAACTTTTGTATTAGGCAAGATTTTCGACTTTAAACAACTAGAAATTACCCAATCATGTCCTATTTCATGTAAATAATTACTTAGATAAGCTACTTCTAGTAGTGCGCCTTTATTCATTATACATACCAGATTGAAGTAGAAGCCTAAAGCTTCAAATAAATTTTGCAAGTTACTTAATATAACTAACAAAGGCACCTTGACAGATATAAATGTTCTCAATAATCATATCACTTCAAAACTTAAAACTGCTGCTAATCAATGTGGCCTATCTAAAACTAATAATATCTATATCAACAGAAATAAACTTTAGTTTGACAAAGAGTGTAAACGAAGTAAACGGCAACTTTGCAAACTGTTACAAGTACTAAAAAAAACTTACTAAAGCAGTGCAATTGTTTGATACGTAATTTATGAGACAGTACATACAAAATTACTAAAAGATAAAAAATACGAATACTGGCAATCTATTTAGTCTAACCTACAAAATGTTAAGTCAACTTCAGAGTTCTGGTATGCTGTAAACATGGTTTGTCCTCGGCAAGTTTACAAAAATAAACTAAATGCTAAAGTAACGGAAAAGTTCTACGCTGATAACATCCGCCCTCTGTTTCACCCTCAACAGTTCAAACGTCATTCTTGCTAACTTATACAGACATCAGATGCTGAAATTACAAAATTGGAACTCATTAAAGCAATTACTAAATAAAAACTAATCAGTCACCTGAAATAGACTGCATTATGAATGATTTAGAAAACACTATCTATTCTTAGTAAGAAGTGCATTATACCAGTTATTTTACCCAATTATGAATTTTAAACAAACACCTGCCAACTGGACTGAAGTTGAACTGTTCGTGCTACACAAAAAAAAGAAGTAAAGCTGACCCAGGCAATTACAGAAAAATTGTTCTAATTAATAAAATTATTAAAATCTTTACTCAAATTATCTATGCCCGACTCTACAACTGGTGTAAAAAAATAAAATAATTCCAGAAACTCAAGCTGGATTTTGACAAAGTCGAGGTTGCCTTGACCAAATATTTACATTCAATGCAATTATCCAATCAAGGCTTCAGCATACTAACAAGAAACTATTTTCATTATTTGTCAACTTTAAACGTGCTCTGTCAATCACTCACTGCTTTGGAAAAAATGCATGACCGTAGATTAAAAAAAATAACTTTAGTTATAAAAAGTTTATATGATCAAGCAAACTCCAAAGTAAGAGTTAACTATGGCCACACTTAACCTATTAAAATAAGTATGGGAGTACTACAAGGTCAGATTCTGAGTCCACCCTTGTTCACGTATTTTCCCAGTTATCTTGACAAATATATGGAAGATAATGACGTGTTGCCAGTCTCTATGGGTGGCAATGTAAATAATTACCACCTGCTTTCAGCCGAAACTTATTTAACTCCATAATAACTACAATGCTTCTCTATGCCACGCTCATCTGTGCTCTTAATTATTTATATTTAATTTATTCAGTGCTTGCTCATTTAAAAAAAACATTATTATGAATCCCAAGAAGAACACCGTCTTATATGTTGCGTATCAAGGCTGGAATAAAAGACTTAAAATGCTAGGTAGTGCGTCTTTCTTTACTGTTTTGGGCTAAAATTCTTGATATGGACCAAGACCGCACACCCAGACAATTTTGCAATCGACTCGTCACCCGGGATGACCTTTGTGGATAAAATATACATTATAACTGGGTCTGACGCATCAAAAAGCTTCTTAATGATACGGGTTTTTTGTTTGTGGGTGGATTAATCATTAAGTGTCATCAGAGAAAATATAAGTGCTATTACTGACAGAATTATTGACTTGTGTATGCAAAGAGACATGTCCAGGATCAATAGTTTTTCCTATTATGAAATGTTTAAATTTTCAAAGTTAGACCAATATACTGCCGCATACTTCTAATTCCACATTCCTAATCATTTTATACGAGTGCTTTTACAAATTCGGCTAGAGACAAACTATTTCTCAACAAGTGGTATATTCTAATACTTCTGTGAAATTGAAATAGGTAAATATTGTAATTCTGATTTTGACACTGGACACGATTCTATTCTTAAGTGCCCAAGATATCATCCTGAAAGAAATTATATTCTTAGTCAGTATAATCTTCACTTGTTAGACCGTAAAAAATTTACAAAACTGTTAAATATTGTTTCCATTCGTTTTGTAGTAGACCTACATAAATTTTCAACTATCACTTTAAAAGATAGAAACTCAGTTTTGTAAATTAAATCATGTAATGTGTATAACGGGCAATGCCCGATTGAATATCACAATAAAGAAAAATAATAATAGTATGAATTTTAAATGTTTTATGTCTTTGAATTTTTATCCCACTGCACTTCGTCCCTATTCACAAATAACCGTTTCACTTTCTTTTCGTTCGGAAAAATTTTACGTACGGGTCCATGCCCTATTGTAGATACGTTTTGTTCCTTTAGTTGCTTTTAATTATTACAATCTGTAGATGTCAGCCTTCCAGAATCTACGAAATTTCTTCTTTATGCCAATGCCAAGTGGTACAAGACCGTTTTGTACGTCCTGTGAACCCCCTTAAATGCCTTTTAGTAAAGTTTAAGATCCTCCAGATAGCTAGTCGCCTTTAGGTTTGTCTCAAACAGTACTGCATATTATTGTATTGCAAAGAAAAGGCATTTTTTATTATTCAAAATCCCAGTTTGTTTTGAATTCCATTGGGATTGTAAGAGTATTCTTGACTTTTCTATTCTGTTATCTCACCTTTATTATTTATTTCAAAAATATTTTCTGTAATAGTTACATTGTATTTTAAACCAAAAAAAGAAATCTTTATATTAACTGTATTAGCTTGTGCACTAATTGTGTAGTTACATACAAACCCTTTAAATCTAGTACAACCCATAAAATCATCAATATTTATTTTGTAGGCATAAGATTTTGGAACGGGGGATTCCCAAACGCGCATACCGCTTTTTTATATTTTATTATTTAAAACCGTTTAATTTTTTCTCCCAATCATCTACACTATTCTTGTAACTTTCTGTTTTAAATTCGGCCCATTGTTAATCTACACAATTTAGTCAGTATTCATCTTTCAACTAGTTTATCAAGAGTTTAGTACAGTCTTAAACTTGCGTTTGCGGTTATATATGCGGCAGTGTAAGACAAAATGTCAGTGACCGGCCAAATTTTGGTCCTGACCTGTTGTCCGGTTTGTTCCATACTTTTAATACTGTGGCCAAGGGCTCTATGTTACACGGTACTGGTGCTTAAATGAGGCTCGTAAAGAAAGGTGCATTTTAGTCTTCATTTTGGGCTTATTTTCTGCTTCTGAGTGACCAAATGTCTTACACTGAATGGGGCAACGTAAATATTTGTAATTTTAGAACGAACAGTAAATTCTTCTTTTATGCAAAGTTCAATTCTTACAGGATAACTCGTAAGTGAAGTATAGTTTATAACTTTTATGTTTTGAATAGAATCTTATATGTATATTTTTGATATATGTAATTTCTTAAAATTATCTTTAAGTGTTCTTTAACATGACAAACGCTGTAGATTTATTGAATATGTATATTTTTAATTGCTTTGTTGAATTCTACTGTTGTCTATGTAGCAATTACTTACCGTTCTTTTTTCTCGTATGTTTACAATAGGTTTGTTAGTTATGACTTGTACATTCATAGCATAATATATTGGCAAAAGTGGATGATATAATACTAGTCGGTGTAATTCACACATTTAATAAAACTAAATCAATTCGAATTATATTCTTTCAGGATGTTCACCTAGAAAATAATTAAATAACAATACTAAGGGATATGGTGAACATATATCAAAGTTGGGTATTAATTTATTTTCATATGGGTTTTTTTTAATAAATTAATTGTTTCTGTTCTCCATCCAAAGAATAGATCTTCTCGATTTAATAATGGTATTACATGCATCTTAAAATTGATTATATGTTTATTTTTTCAAACTAATTACTTAAAATTTCCACATTAAATTTGTTTTTTTGTAAGTATTGGGTCCACTCTAAAGTAAGAGTCGTCCGGGATTGGACATTCTCATTGGAAAAGTTGATTTAATGGGCTCAGCGGTACCTTACTTTCCGTTATGTCCAATCCCGGACGTCTCGTAATCCCGAGTGACCTGAGTATTGACTTATACACTGTTTTGTAGGCAATTTAATTGTGTTTACGCCTGATTTGTTTAAGTTTTAATCAGTTGTCATTTGCGTATGTACATAAGAAGTTAGTGATGCAAGTCGTGATTTTCCTATGTTACCAGACGGGGAAAAAGTTGACATGAGGTTGACCTGTCTTTTCCGACGCTACCAGTGCTACATTGACCCGATGATCAAAGTTAATAATTCTAGTGATAAGTAATATATTTGATTGCCCGCATACCAATTTCCGTAATTTGTTATTGGTTAAGTCGGGAGATTTTGCTATTTGAATTTAAAAAACCGTGAAATGAGTTTAAAGTTAAAGTAAAGACACCCGAATTTTGGTTTTTAATTATTTACATGGAAAACACGTGACCCCTGGAGGCCAATAAAATTTGAATCACAATTAATTGTGGGTTGTCATCTAAAAATAAATATCTTGCCGGAATATTCTTTCTTTAGAGAAATTAGACCACATAAACCAGGGTGAGTTTAAAACTTTTAGACACTGAATATGGTTAGAAGGGTTTGAAAGTTAATTTAAAAGTTTATATTCTAATGTAATATACCGCACTGAAACTTATACAGTTCTAATCCGATTTTGATAAAATTTGATTGCATGTAATACTTAGTCTGTTTTTTAAAAATTATTTTTGGGATTTTGAGAAGTTCAAACATATTCTTTTTTCTTTAAAAAAACACGAGGTTTTTTAAAATCCTGAAATTACTTTTTAGAAAACAGCCTAGGGATCAGAAAAAACTTAACTTCATTAAAATCATATGAAAACTAAAAATGACAGCGTCGTAAATTATTAAAATTTGTGTTTTTTAAACTCTGGCAAGTCATTGTGATCAAACAACGCAAACTGCATTCGATTTACTTTAAATCTGTACTATTTCAAAGTAGCCCGATTTTTTGGAATTGCTTTTTTAAATTCTGGGTGTACCACTTGCGGTAGTTCATTTGTTGGTCTAAAAGTGCTCATAGATAGGAAGGCTACATTTAAGTAATGTAAAACTTAATCTTGTGTTTTAATTTTATAGTTACATTTGTAGAAATATGAATACATTTATTGATACTGCTGACGTATTTATGTAAACGTGTTCACATGTGATTCAAAAATATAACTGAATAATGCGGGTTCCATATATGACAACGGCAGTAAAAACTTTCACTTTTAGGCAAATGACAAACAGTCGGTGCAAAGTCATTATGGCGTAAGTCCAGTTTACAGCTATAATCATTATGTCGTAATTCCATACAATTCCTAAAGTCATTATGTCGCAAGTCCATGGTGGTGCAGCCAATTTAATGGACTTACGACACAGTTACAATACGAATTCGATGGACTTGCGAAAGAATTATTTTAACTATGGACTGAACTTACGTCAAAATGATACTTCACCGACGAAATGCAATTACATACTTGCTAATACTTAGACAAGGCATTTACATCCCATAATGTTGTATTAAAATGAGATTCTTACTTATTCTTACTTCATATAAATTACGCCTAAACAGAAAACGAAGTATGTGTGTGCAGCTTCAACTTCAACGAATTGTGTACATACTGCGGTAAACTGATTATAATTATGAGTGTATTGTAATGTTTCGTCACTTAGCATTGTGACTTAATCTGTATTAGCTTAAATGTGGCCGTTGTATTTTTATTTCACCACGGCCCAACGTAATGTAAATAATTAGAAGTACCTGATTACCATGACGTTTAACGGCATGATACCCAGTCATGGGTTTCCTTTGTTAGGTTACTCAGGTTAAGTGCGCTGAATGCTGAATATATTTTACTTATTAATTAGCATTAGTGCACTATATGTAAACACACATTAACATATAACCAACCATAATGTATGTAAGCACACAGTGTCTCGCCGCATGCTCATGATATATTTATATGTGAGGTATATTTCTTGAATATATACATAATAATAGAATATATAATTCAATTCAATTCATGTACGGTATCGCCTTTTTCATCTGTTAAGATATAAGGCACCGATTTGCTGTACAAGCATG
>JAQFZE010004916.1:0-10746 GCA_034695245.1 Dicyrtomina saundersi | reverse complement strand
TAACACGTCCACGATCCCGTCGTCCAATAATAAATAAATCCTGAACAAATTCAACGGATTGCAGAGTAGAAAAGCAATTCACAATTACTACAAATCTAAACCGTACAAGCCACATGGCTATGACAATCAAGGGTATGTACAACAATAGGAATAATTCCATCTGCCGTCCGCCTTTGCGAAAATCCCAACAACAAAAATAAACGAGAGAACGCGAAGAAAATCTGAGAGTCATGGTTACTAATTGTGAATATTTGACGGTTCAGCTCTTTGAATTATAGAGTTGAAATTTGAATTTGAATTCTTTTTTAAAGACAGAAATCAAAAACAAGAGCAAAAATGTGGATACTCAAATGCAGTACTTAGTATGTACAGATAGAGGAGACGGATAAATGTTGGTATAAATAAAAGTCTAAGGTTATCTTATGCCCTAGCTTGACTTGACGTTGTGACGTTGACGTTGACAGCCCCTGACGCCGTCAAATTTATAATTGTTCCAATTTAAATCTATTCACTGAATATATAATTGTTGTTTTTTTTTGCATTCCCTCACTATATACTGACTGACTCGTTTATGTATCTACACAATGGTACAAATACAAATAATGATAATATATTGTACAATTTATTTCGGTGTGTGTGGAAAAGGTGTGTTCATGAAATTCCAGTCCCAATCTTGTTAATCAGATTAACCATTACGATTACGATACACGAGACACGAGACTTCTGTCTGCAGTGCTATGGGCTATAGTCATGCAGATATACAGACTACATACAAGTATTTACTCAAGATCTTTCCCGATGGACCAATCGTAAATAGTAATGAACGGGGACGGCGTTCTTGATTAGTCATTTCCTAATGTTTATTATGGAAATATTATGAGCTTTAATTTTCCAAAACTGAATGTTGTTCTTGCTCGAGTTGGAGTCTTTGTATAAATGTAGGCATATCATATACCTACATGTTTGTATGCACATGCCGCTTGTCCATTTGACATTCCCAACGAAATGTTTTGAATAAAGTGAGCGACTCCACCCTTGTGGCATGATTATGATTACTTTTGAATTTGAATTTCAAGCTATTTGTAATTCCCTTTAAAAACTAACATATCTATGCGGCCTGGCAGTCAGTCAATTGTAATCTGAGTCTACTCTCATTGTTTCCTTCCTTAATCGAATACTATTGAAAATATGATGGCTTTGTATCGGTGTAATCACTAGCAACATTTGAGCGTCGTAAATTAAATTTAAAAAAAAAATATATATCTTGTATAAACCAAATTATTTATATATATATTTTATTTATTTTTGGGAGATTCATTAAAATAATTAGATGAAATCAAAATACACTTCTGCGTACAATTTCCTCTCAAGTTTTCTAATATTCTAAAACTATTTTTAATTAGACACCGCCCTCACTCACTCCCATCTTCTCAATTATTGATCTTACACAATATAAAATTTCTTGCAAAAATGTTGTTTTTAAAAGTGTAAATTCAAAACTGTTTAGTAATGTCTGGATTGTTCCACGAAATATTCTAATTTAAATTGAGTATGTATCAGTGGACGTAAGGCTTTGATTTAGAATTGAGATTTGGGGATGATGAGAATAATATGCTAGCGTTACTCAATGGGTGTCAATTGATTTCGAAGAATTAATTATATAAATTACAAATAAATTATAAAATTTCCTCAGTGCAATTGACGTTTATTGTTTATACAGATTCTGACATCGAATTTAAAAATTTCCCTTCCTTATTCCTACAAACTGATCGTAGAAATACATACATAATATGATTCTTGCTTCTTTGAGCTGTTTTTTTTTTGTTTCTTTTTTGAAAAATTTTAATTAAAATGGTGAAGAAATGATTGATTTATTTTTGTTTTGAATTTTTATTCTTCTGTTTTGATCACAATCAAACTATAAAGTCATGTAATATCATTATCATTTTCATGTACCACATCATAATAATTCCAATTCCAAATCCATATAAAAAAATTACAGGGACGAATAATTAGCAGCAGGTGTAGTAGTAGTAGTTATGTAGTAGTAGTAATATAGTAGAATGGCAGTAGCTTCGACTTTACTACAAAAATCCAGATAAACAAATACTACTAAGCTCTCTCACTACATGCTTGCGATTACGTCAACGTCAAATAGTAACAGTTCAATTTCAATTATAATTTCAATACAGACTCTGCGCTTGTGACTGATGAAGTGTATGGAATATTAAGCAGATTTGCAATTTACAAGAATCTGATTAGTATTGGTACAACCAGAACAGCAGCGGAGCTTTTTTCCATGCAATATTTAGATCATTCAAACTGTCAGCAGGAGCAAGTTCGCATTGATTTCTGAGTCGATTTGTATGGAAATATCTGATAATAAATACTGGTGACGCTATCGCGGCGCGCTATGGGATGCGAGGCGATGGGAGTCAATGCAACGCAATGGTGATGGACGGACCAAGTCAATGAATGGAGTTTCCTACATTGCAAAATATATTATGATTCTCCATTGACTTAAACGTCTAAACAATGGCATGCTAATCATATATTGTCTTTCGTAGTAAGAAAAAATAACAAGTACAAGACAGAGAGACAGATAGATACACACTACTCCTTTTCTCAATCTTCAAAAAAAAAATACATACGGGCTTATGGGATTGGGAATTAACATATGAAGAACATCAATATCAAATACTAATAGGACTTCAAAGGTAATGACAAGCACAAAGCCAACACATACTATATTATGTATACTCGCTATGAATTCGCAGTCCGATGCCGATACCGATGCCGATGCCGATGAGTCCATCAATGGAAAGGAATGGACGGCTCAAAGCACTTAATTTACCTGTATAGCAATAGAAATGGAGTGTAAACAACTCACTTGAAACACAGCACCACAGTGCATACCTCCTATGATTTTTTTTTGGTGAGCACTTTAATGACAATAACCCAACACTTGACTCACTTGTCTTTGATTAAAGTGTGGATGTGAGTGAAGACTGACGTTCGGTCGTCTTCGTCTTCGTCTTTTCCACTCCGCGCCGAGTAATAAGTATCCACTCACGTTCAAATGTAATCATAGCCACAATCCAATCGAGTGTGTAAGTAACTCATATTACAATTATAATTATTTGTACACACTTTTCTCAGCAGTCCACAGCTCAGAGTGGACGAAGAATAGTCTTATATAAAATTTTATATAAATTTCTTTTTATATGAATGAAGCATATTTTCATATTGGGAATACCTTTCCTTGCTTATTTGCTCGCTCTCATCATCCTTTTGGAATGAGATTATCCGTATGTACAAGGTATACACCTATAGGTACGTACGCACACGTTAGACGCTTTGTTCACATTATTACTATTACTATTATTCCATATAACCTCATATACCCACGTATACAGGTATAATGTGCATTCCCCTATTATGCTAAAAGGTGATCGCTATGATGTTGTTATTGCTGTTGATGATGATGATGTTGTTGTTGTTGAGGCTGATGGTGATTTCATTACATGATTTCCCATGTCCAAATCCAAATAAAATTGCGACAAAGGCAATGGTTAAGGAGGCACAACGCTGGGTGCTACAAACTGACACACAGTACAAATCATAAAAATAATAAGAACTAATCAATCTACAAGAAAACAATAGTTTGTAATTTCCCTCTAAGCGCACATTAATTATGTATAATAAAAAATAAATGTATTGATTATCAACCACAAATTATACATGTAGTATTATGTACATTTTCATTTGGGTAAATATCCTTATAAAACTCCATGTAAATGTAAAGTAAAGTGCATTGAACGTGGTAAGTTGTAAGTTGAAACCTTAATAGCTGTCAGAGGCTATTTTCTGTATATTAGCTCAATTCCGCACACTGAGAAACAGTACGGCCCCTACATAATATAACACACATACACACGCAGAGAGATAGACTCATAATCCCATTTCTACAAATATTGGCACAATGCATGATGAATGAGTGATGAGTATATAAGGTAGATATATATATTGGTTGCATTTACAAAAAAACTGGGTGAGTTCACATTTCACTATTAATAAGATTAATAGTAAGTAAGTTACATATCAGTAATGTGCTCGAGACTCAAAGTCCTGGGTCCGACTAATAGGACTTTTATGCAACTGATTCAAGCAAATAGAAAATTGGAAATACAATGAAACTATATCCGTAGACTTTAGCCATCGGCATCAGTTTCAGTATATATGACACAATGTCCTGGTATAGGTATATAGGTATATATAGGCAATGAAAGAAAGTATGCCAGGGAAGAGTAATAGCCTCAGACATAACATAACATTATAAATTAGATTACAAAATTAAGTAAAATGTTTACACTTCCACTTCAATTACCACTGCACTCTACACATTGTAAATAATCCATATCCAAATCTGATATCCCTATAGTCAACATAGAATTTCATATAATTAAAATGAAATGAAAGCCATTCATAGTACACTGAAAATACAGCGGAGCATTTCGCCAAGATAGATATAGGAAGGCACTCTCATTCATCTCATTATCAAATATAGGCATATGAAGAAAGACTTTTGATCCCTTCCTATATTTATAAGTGACAAGTTTGTGTTTCTCCATTCCATTCGAAATTTGAGTTGTTGTTGGACTTGCATTTCCAATAAATTCCAATTCCAAATCTGAGATGGGATCCTATAATGATCATGATCATATAGACTTGACGAGGACGAATAAAATTATGTGCAAAACTGTGACATGACATGCAAATAATATGATTACATAGAGCACTCATTGAAATTGAAATTTAGCGTAACTCGATCAGCTCTCGAGGAATATTAGAGACAACAAGAAAGGCTCATGTCATAATGATAATGATGATAATGATAATTTCTATATATTCCCCTCTGTTCCTTTTTATTTCCTCCGTATCATTATCCGTATTCCGTACTAGGTATACCTACATATAATTATATACGGAGCACATGCAACACACTAACAATGCTATATGCTCACAGTATTTTATTTTCGTATATTGAATAAAAAAAAATTCATATCATTAGTTTGGAATTGTCAAGACTCCATAAGGAACCAAAAATCCAAATACACGTAGAGACAAACACACAAATTCCACTGATCAGCTTCAAAGAATTTCCTAAAGGAAAGTTACTGTGGTCAGACATAAAATTAAATAACCACAAAATTGTCTTTTTATTTTTTTTTTGGTTTCGAAGTCGACTTGGAAGTCGATCTGTGAACAACAACAACAACGGCAGCCTCACTCAGGACTCAGACTGTAATAATAAGAAGACTCTGTTCTTGTTCCCTCGGCTCCTGTCTACAAAGTCATAAAAAAAAACTTGCGAATTCTATGGTGCATATAGGCGGAGAGAAAAGTATGTACAGTGGTAGATGATGGTAGACACTCTCAGTATTAAGATGCGTTTTTTACAAAATTTTACAATCTTTAATTTACAATTTGCTTAAGAAGAATCTCACGTCAACACTGTGAAGATGAAGATAAAGTGTCCTAAATAAGGGATCTCTTTTGTGATATCTCCTTCTCTCGTCATAGATCACTATTTTGAATTTTGAGTTTGAGTACGTATATAACTAAATATACCGCCTTTCATATCAGTATCAGTAGACGGACAGAAGCCACCTTCATTTTTACAGCGCAACACGCGGATGTGTAATTATTGTTCATATTCAAATTCAAATCCTACAAAATAAGGGATTATTGAGCTTAAAATATTTAAATGCATATCCCTCGTATATCTGTAATACAGAGATCCCAGTAGCCACAGAGCATTATTATGTTGAATAGGCCTGTACAATAAACACAGTAAGCCAAACTGATGTTGAGAAGCGCCCCAACTCATTCATTTCTTTTTCTAATCGTAATCGTAAACACAATGCTATAAAAGCATAAGTTTGTAATTGAAAATGCGGCTCTAAATATTCTCATTAAATATAAGCATATATATATATTCTTATATTTTTTTTGAAAATTCAACTGATCCGTCCAAACAACTTACTTTCATGCTCAAAATTCAAATTTCCGTGTGAGCCATGAGCAATATAATGATGGTAGAAAGCAAGTCAATTTTTTTTTCTAACTCTGCTAACATGATCATAAAAATCTGAATGCACTTTTTAAACAGTTTCACATATTTTTTTTTGTCTGTACAGCCCAAACAAAGTTGATTCCACTCACTACATATTATTATATATATTTAATATAATTTTCACAAGAAGCTGCTACCGCAAACAAAATATAATTGTTAATTTTCTTCTTAAATAAAATTACTGATCTATGTGTGTGTGTGTGTGTATGTAGGAGGGGAGGAGGGATGGCGGAGAGTGTCTCTATGCTATCAGTCACTGTAACTGTACTCATAATTTTCTTGTCTATATGACCGAGTGAACTGTGCAAGTCCATCCAGTGTGTGTGTGTGCGGCGAACAAAATGGTTATACCTATACAGCATAATGTAAACTGATATATGTAGAGATACATATGTTAGAAAATCTGAATTATATACCCATATGTGACCGTATGTAATTATTATATTTAAGTGCGGAGAGTCGCCAAAGTTCTGGTAGTGAAGGAACCTGTTCGGTCGTTTTTGTTTGGTGGAAAAGGTAAGTTGCAAGTTTAATGCTGCAAACTTTAGTGTTATTCAAATTTTTATGTAAAGGTGATGCAACTTGCCAAACTTGATTTCAAGAATGAATTTTCACTTTCCAAACGATTTGATATGAATAATAAAGGCTTTACGGAAATTTTTTTCATGTATAGTGGAGACGTACAGACGGACAGAGTCAGAGTCGGAGTCAGACTACTGCTACAACTGCTACTACTACTACTACACTCTCCATCCCTAATTCGTAATGAAAGCCAGTGATCATCTGCATATACAATCTGAGCTGATATAGGTATAGCACAGCATACAGTAGGAGTTAGACTGATAGTATAGTATAGTGGAGAGGCAGGACGTAATAAGGCACTCTGTGTGTACAAGAGATAGATTAGTTTTTTCATGTAACTCTCCTCCCTCTATATATCAGAATATATCTCTATCGCGGTATAGACGAACATAATAATAATAATATAATTTGATCGCCAAGTTCAGAGAGTAGCGATGTTGAATTGTACAATTGTGGATGGGAGATAGTGTATCTGTCCACGTCCACGTCAACTATATCAACTCTTTCCTTTTCTGCATAACTTTTGAATTTTTAAATAATTGAACAATGCTTCTCAATGGGATTTGCATGGTTCATTCAAAAAAGAGATTTTTTTTTTGTACAAAGACTTTGAAACTTATAGCGTACTCTTCATTTTTTTATTTATTATATTCCATCCATAGATTCAGAGTGCCTCACCATCACCATCACCGGTCGCCAGTCCACAGAGTATCCCATTACCATTCCTATCTCCTCTTGTTGCTGTTCATATAATCGAGGTAATTCACTTCCGAGGAAATGCAGTCAGTCACCTTCGTAAACTCAGCGCTTCTCATATTATATTACTCCTCATATCCCTCTACTATTGCTGTACTAATGCAAAACAATTTTTTTTTATTCATCTTGGGGCCACACAACTCTACTCTCTGTAGTTGAAATTTGAGTAGTATAGGCTGTATACCTACACCTATAGATAGTAGATATATATCCATATGATCTCCAATGTCACTGGGTATGCCTGTCCAACTCAATACAAACATTAGCGTAAATGCTATGGATTCACGATTTCTATCCATTCGTCCATTTCCATTCAGATCTATTTTGTTAAATTTAGTGCAACTTATACTGTTGTAACCTCAGGAATCGTGAAGTACACAATAGTCTCAATGGTGCATTGAATTTGTAAAACTAGGCAAGTGCAAGACTTAAGGACTAAAAAAATTCTCAGACTTTAAGGATATTCAGTTAAATGGTGGAAATGGTGCACTTTGTTACATTAAATATTAACACTGCCTTTTAGTATGTACATGATACTTACAAATGCATCTGTCTACTTGGGCAGTGTTAAATTCAAAGTAAAAATCAGCGAGATTCATAAATAGAAATATCTACTCCAGAAACCAAGGAATGCTAAATTTCTATGTGTGCTGTGTGATTGAGCCCAACCACTTTATGATATATAGTGTTCAGTACTCAATCTATCGTGGTCGTTGAAGATGCAATACTAGCCATGGAAAAATATCAATTTGCAAAATAAATTCAAAATACTAATATCTGAAACAAAATATACATTTTTACAAATTTGACTTTGGTAAAATGCAAATTATGGTAGTTACATGATCAACATTAAAAAGAAATGTATAAAAATGCCAGTTAAAATTCCCAGAGAACTCATTTTGCATGTTACAAAAATTGTATTTGCCAGGTATTTCTACTCCAACAATTGTCTCTATTTTGGCTAAATCATAACCAAATGCAAGAAATATATATAATTTTATAATGTTTACGTTCCTCAAAAAGGATGAAAGACGATGTGGCATTTCCCGATTTGAACTGACATGAATGTGCAAACTGTAAGTACCTACGAGAAGTACGAGGAGCAAATTGTCATTTTGTGTGTGCGTGCGAGAGTCTGTCTGTCCGTATGTTTTGTACACAATAAGGTACAGAGTACACAAACACGACAGGGAGACACACAGAGACAGAGGGAGAGAGAGAGAGAGAGAGAGAGACGTGCAGACAAAAGGGAAAATGACAAGAGTGAGTTGATAGAGAACCTTCAAAATAAATTAAAAGTTCTCATAAAACTTGAACAGAATTTCTTAGCCATCAGCAAAACTTCCAACTTCCAATTTCAAGTCGAAACGCAAACGTTATTTGTAAGCGACAAGCAAGTTCAGAGCTGTTACTTTTACTTGTTTTGTTACTTTAGTTGATCATTCTATGGAAATCATGTCTCTGATATGAAACTTCAAAGTTCTGGTTACATAGTGACAGAAGCTATGCCACGGAGACAGTGAGATAGACAACAAGATTTCTTTACAATTTAAATGTGGCTAAAATAACACACACAGGCATACAAGCATTCGTACGACGTACAGTCTGCTGAATTCACCATTATTTTTCCACTATAGCCTCCAGTCCTCAAGTTCCAACTTTAATTATGCGTAACGTATTCTCAACACTAGAGTAATGTCCCTACTTTGTAATTTGTAATACAAAAAAATTTATAAAATAATAGAAATGAAATACAATTACAATGTAGTGTATCTAGATTATGGCCATTGCCACCGTACCGTGAATAAGTGACTAGTTGTCGTATATTTACTATTATTTCTTCTCTACAAAATTATATATATATTTTATTATTATTTGTTGTTGCTGGCTGCCAGCCTCGTTGATTTCATCTTTCATCTGAGTATAGCCTTACACTTTGCCTCGATTTCAACTTGAGTTTACATGTAACCCAAAAAAACAAAATCTTTGTTAAAGAGTCAGGTAAATTAAAAATCCAACTCAAAACAACAACGACTTAAGCATGTAATCACAGTCATTTAATTACACTCACACTTGGATGGTCAAATAAATTAGGAAAAACATTATAGCATTTAATTACAATTTTAACATTCATTCTCAGTCCGGGGAGACACAGCGCTAATGGGAATAATCACAGTTAAATTGCTGATAAATATAAAAAGCTTTCCTCGAAACCTCGACATGTTGAAATAGCCTAGTCCCTTACAAGGTGAAAGAGTTGCATAAAAGAAACACAAGAAGTCAAGATATAATCGTATATTTACATAATTTAAGATGAATACTAAAACGCTGTGTAAATTGTTGTAGGATACACATTAAGAAAATTTACTCTCAGAAAATTTGTCCAGAAAAGAAATATTCATGCCCTAATAAGACATGACAGAGTACTACAGGGACGATAATTAACATTACTGTGTAATGAACATTCTCCATAAAAGTGCTACACAGCAGTAATTTCCAATCTAGTAATTATACATTTCTTTACAAACAAAAGGCCATCTTAATAATGAACAATACAAAAATCATTTGTTTGCATACTAGTTGGCTACTTAAAAGGGAAAAAAACATCAATACTTTTAAGCGTTTCAGTTTTAAATGACATCTACAAAAAATGTCCCACTCACCATCAGACATCAGATAACTCATTTCATCTTAATAACGGAAAGGTCCGAAAAAAAAAATTTAAGTTCTTAGCCCAACCTTCTTTTTATGTATCTACCTTATACTACGTCACATCATAGTTAAGAGATAGACAAGGAATTGTATGATGAATATTACTATATTACAGTGAACTTTTCTTGGCTATAAAAAATAAAAACGATAATATAATGGCATTTTTACTCCGTGTTTAGGAGTCCTTTCCGTCTTGTGTTGAAGTTAAAAAATCAGCTGTTGTTACAAACACGAAGCCCAGACCAAAACATTATTACCTACACTATATGTATGTACAGTATAATACTAATTTAGTTTAGTCCTCATTAAACTCAAAGCCAGCTCAGGAGATATATAATACGCCCCTATATGCCCTGGCGCTGGCGGTATAGTTATAAGTACAGGGCTACAGGTACACACAGGGGACTGGGTCCTGGCCACAGAGCACACCCTATATAAATTCTACAGTAAAGTACAGCCACAGCCTGACAGTCCACAGGCCACATTCTACTGTGTACATGTGTTCACCGAGCGGAAATAGTTTATTATCATTAATTATAGCTTGGGAATTTTAAAATTAT
>JAQFZE010004915.1:0-10746 GCA_034695245.1 Dicyrtomina saundersi | reverse complement strand
TAAAGTTGTGTGGCTCCAGGTTCCTCTATGTATGTCCTGACTGATATATTATGTAACTCCCATAATACTCATATAGTATCTAAAATATGTAGTACGTAGTACGGAGCTTTAAAAGGACCTAAATCCTCCAAGCCTCTTCTGTGCCTTTGTGCATTTTTAAAGGGGACCCAAGGGACTCATAACTGTCATGTTCATTTTACATGTTATTTACCCGAGTCAGAATCAGAGCCAGAACCATAATATAGCCACCACGAAGCCGAGAACAAGGAAACCTCCGCAAAAGCGGACACAAAATCAAGTTTCCTCTTCATAATGTATGCGTTTCGGTTTTGGTCTCGGCTCCGGCTTCGGCTACGGCTTCGGCTTTGGCAACAACCAAAATTCTATATGTTAAATTGAATTTTCAATTTTGTAATTTTTTCCCCCATTTTTCGGGAATTATAAGAAAACAGCTAGCAATATATCTAGACTAAAAATATAATAGTCTACATTTACATTTCAAGATTAGGTACTATCTTGGCCTTGGCCATAGCCATAGCATGTGTGGTGCCACTATAGCATAAGTTCCCCAATGCAAATCTCCATCCCTATATTTATTCGAGAAATATTCAAAACACAAAAAGGGAGCACTAAAGCTGAATACTGATCTGAGAGAAAGTGTCGGAGAGAAAGCAGAATTTTTTTGGGGGGGAAATTGAATTTAAAATAGTGTAGATTATTACAGTGGCACTTGCACTATATACTATATACCATCTTCATCTGCATCTGCATCTGCCATCTACTTTCTAAATTTACTGATATTTTCAGAATTTACAAAAAATTAAACTGACTTGTACTCGTAAGTAAGTACAAGGAAAATAATCATTAAGTAGCAAGGTATACCTAGAAATATATACGTTAATAAACATTGCGATTTAGAATTTTCCTTGATGGCATTCTTTGTAGCATGCATTTAATTTGGTGTGGGCGAGAAAGTTAAGTGTCTGTGGAAAGGTTACTGTGGCTGCGAGTAGAAATGTGGATGAAGGTTTACCACAGCTGTCCCACAGCAGCTTCCTACAAATCCTACAATAATTTCCTGTATCATAATTACTTGGCTCCTGGCTGTGTATGTAAGTTACTAGCCCGCCATATCGCACACCTTAATTATTATTATGCATCTGCATAACCATATACTGATATACATAGTAGATAGTACAACCGCATTTTAACCATATTCTTTAGAGAGTTCGTGAACTCCTCTCTGCCTGTGCCAGTATATGCCCGTGGCTCTATGTGACTCTGATCTGTGATGTGATGAGTGGGCGAAAAATATTTATCGGAGCAGCCTTTGTTTCAGTCATCTCAGTCAAGAATGTGAAGCTCTGGAATCTGGAATCCAGAATCTGCTATGGAATCTGCAAAGTATAGAACCAAGCCTAGAGAGATCCCCACACACTCGCCGTTCTCCAGGAAGTGAGAGCCACTAACTGAGCCACAATCCACAGCTTGGAACCACATCCAGGGGCTGAGGGAAAAAAGGAGCTCAAACTACTCAGAAAGAGGCACGGGACGCGTGAGGAGAAGAAAATGTTGGAGGTGTTTTATCCTCCAATTTATCCTTTAAGACTTTCTACGTATGCGTCAAGCTCTCATCTCCAACAGACACAAAAAAACTGTGTCAACCAGGAGCCAACACCGACACCGGTACCGGTACCGGTACCGGCACAGGGCTCAACTCTATTCACCGACTCTACCCGGCTTCCTCTCCTCCACTCTCCCCAAGGTAAGTCTACACTTCACTCTATCTACGCTACCCGGCTACCCGCCTCCGGCCTTCCCATCTTCTCACTACACCGATATTCCATTCTCTAGCTCCCAACTTCCCTCTGACTATCAGTATGTCCATGCTATATGCCTTCTACTACATCAACTACGACTCGGATCCGATGCTGCTGGTATGCTGCAGTGGAAGGGCTTTGAGAGATAGAATAGAAACACACTTTCCTGTTCGTCCGAGGCTTGAAATTGTGTAGAGGTATGTGCGATGGGATGAATACTAGGAATAGGAATTACCTTAGCTAGCATTTCTTTTAGAATTTTCCACTGGGTCCTCTGACTGACTCGTGAGTTCCTGAGTCTGACGGAGTTGTTGGGAGTTGCGGGCACTTGTTACTTATTTGTTCTACACTTCTTTCTCTGTGCCTTATAAACTTACTCCACTAAATATACTGCTATAGGGACCTACCGTGTATCTTACATTAAACCGCGGGTCTCCAATAGACCGCGGGTCTCTAATAAACCACGGGCCTACGTACACATTTTTGATAGACTTATTTTCTTTGAAATAGACCACGGGTGGTCTATTGGAAGATATACGGTACTTAGGTAGGTACATATATTGATGCTTTTGTCATACTAGTCGTTTTTCTTTTCGGTTTCGGTTATTCGGTTATTCGGCTTCGGCTTCGGCTTCGGTTTCGGTCTCGGTTTCGGTTTCGTAGTGTGTAGTAGAATAGTAGTTGAAGTTGTGGGCTCTGTCCGTGTCTGTGTGTCTGTGTTGTAGGTGGTCTCAAGTTTCTCAAGGATCTGCGAAAGCGAAAGTTATGAACGCAGATGGGAAAGAATTTGATACTGAAGGAGCTGATAGGAATACGAAGAACTAACACGAACAGGATGACGCTGCAGGAGCCGGAGCCGCAGGCCGGAGGCTCCATATAGTCAGTGCATATATCTGTACGAATAGTATGCAGTATATCTACGTTATAGGCATAAGTCCCTATATGCACTATGCTGTAGTAGGCAGTATAGGTCATAAGGTATGTATGGAATTTTATGTGGAATAATATTTTACGATTTTAGCACCTTCATTCACCCAGGAATCAAGAATGGAGCTCTTGAGAATTGGAAAGGAGAAGGGAGAAGGAACCGTGTCAAGTTTACACAGTACAGTATCTATGTACATAGTAGTTGGCAAGGAAAGCTGCTATACATATAGATACAAGTTCATTATATGTTATTTTACTCTAATCGTGGGGGCGGCAGCACTGGCAGCGTCAGCAGCAGTCGGACTGGAACAGGTGCAGAAGGAGCTATCTCCATAAATTTTGTAAAAAATGCAAAAGACAGTCAGTTATAGAACAGTCAGACTGGCAAATTCCTTATCTAAATTTTTCCTAACGTAAAACATTTAACTATATAATTGCATGCACATCCATGCTTTACTGGGTTTTCTAAATGTACGTGTAGATAGACCTTTTTCCAACTTTCACTTCAAACTTCAAAGCCATAATTATGCTCATCTTGTATTCCACCATTTCTACTTTCCACCAAAAGTTACAGGAGCATTATATTATCTGTATGGAATCCATATATTTTCTCTATTCTTTTATTTCTACTATTCTTGAGGCAAATTATAAGCTAGATCTTCCCAGATATATGTATGTGTATAGTGCTACAAAATATTTAGT
The DNA here is from genome assembly GCA_034695245.1 of Dicyrtomina saundersi. NCBI lineage: Eukaryota > Metazoa > Arthropoda > Collembola > Symphypleona > Dicyrtomidae > Dicyrtomina > Dicyrtomina saundersi. The sequence continues at coordinate 7,297 of JAQFZE010004915.1, read as the reverse complement.
ACCGTATATAGATGTAACATTATATGTTTCAGCAAATCATCTGCCTATTATTATACTCCATAATATGACATACTGTACTAAAGTACCTGCTTCACTAGTCTGTCTTCTGTTGTTCTGTGTACAGTAAATAAATGTACGTTTCCTCATATTATAATTACAATTCTAGCCTCGCATCGAGTACGCGAGTCCCTGTCTGAATGGCACTAGAACAATACTAGAACACTAGAAGAAGTATTCAAATTGAAATTTTGAATGCTTCTATTTTCACATTCTATTGTCAAGGAAAGGTAGACGAGGAGTGAGTGAGGGTGAGAGTCAACTCTCAAAAAATAACAGCTAGTCAATGACAAAGACCAGCACCAGTGCCAGTACCAGTACCAGCCAGCTATACACACGCATGAAAGGAAACCAGGATGAAAGATAAAAAAAAGAATGCAAAGAAGCAACGACGGATGGAAATTGAAATGGACGTGGGACATGACAAAACAAGTGAAAGAAGACGAAGAATGAAATGAATATTATAAAAGGTAAAAGGTAACGTACAAAAAGAAAAAAAAAGAAGTCGACAGCTCTACAAAATAAGCAAGTAGCTTAAGTGAGTACCTATATACCGTATTTCCTGTAATAGTGGACCCCGTCTACTATTCCGACCTAAATTCCGACCTCCTAGACCCGTCCACTATTACAGGCCCGTCTACTACTACAGGAAATACGGTACCTCCCAGTTTCTTAGGGAGTATGTATTTACATTTACTATGTTGGAAATCTGTAATATATTGGTGTATCCTTCCTATTCTACTGAGCTCATTCTACAGTCAAATTGTGTAGACATTGTCGAAAAATGAACAGAGGAAAGGACTGACTAAACGAAAGACTGCGAAAGTAGGAGAAAGAAAGATGTGTATTTTATATGAGTGATTCTATACCTGAAGGGAGAGAAATCTTCAGTCTCGTAATTCTCAGAGGAAGTCGTCGACCAGGGAGGATAGTTAGGCTCTTCAATGGAGTTACTCTGATATGATGAAATCAATCCGGGATAATTCCATTCGTCACAGTACGAAGATGTTGAGGTTGAACACATTTTTTCCTACTACTATTTTATTACTATTGTACTTTTGTTGTATTTATATTTTTTCCCTCTACAATATTCTGGTATTCTATCCCAAAAATGTTTCTTTTCTTCAATAGCTGCTCCGAATATTATGTAGGTAGGTAAAAAAATAATAGTGGTGGTAATCCTCAGTCAGACACTTGCTGGTCTGTGGTAAAATGTAAGTCAATTGAAACTGGACTGACAGACTTGTATTCACTTGGCATTGATATTAATCTTGTTTTTTTAAATGTATTTTATCTTGACTCTAAATAATTAAATTGTAATCTTTAAAAACTACTATTGTAGGAAATAGAAAAATTTAAAGATTTATATTTAGATTAAATTAACTATAAAGTGATTAATATACATGGATTAAAAATTCTGACTGGATTAATAAGAAGATTAATTACAATTTTAATTATATTGAATAATTAAATTAGAAGAAAAAAAGTAGTAATGGAAAAGAATTGGAGAGGTGGATGTAAAATAAAATAATAATTATTAGAGAGCTAAAAAAGGCCCCTATTCCTATTTCAGTCCAACGAACATTTCGGAGTAAAGAAAATGAAATTATTTCATGACTAGACTTTTATAAAGGAGCGATGATAGGTATTATTCGCTAAAAAAAAATTATAATCATCATGCTGGTTGTCGTTCTCGTTGTCGTTGTCGTCGACTTGCTATGGTGTCGTTCTGGTGTCGTTACTGATTACAATTTTATGTGATAAGGAGTTTAACATTTTACAATAATACAATATTATATTCTTCTCTGTAGCATGTACATACATCCAGACTCCAGGCATGCCTTATGAGTTGAGTTATTATCTCTATTTTTTTTTTAATATACGCATATTATATACAATTTTACTTACACTGTATACAAACTGTACAGAGGGCCATCGGACATGTTAAAAACTGTTTTTCCACCTAATTGTCCTTTGGATGTATTCTCTATATCGCGGGGTATCTTCACTCAGGACGTGATTTTACATGGACCCACACACGGCTCCCTGCATTTCTTCATGTCCAGTTTCAATTATCTACCTGTTCGATTTTCCATTTCCATGTGTCCCCTGGCCGTGCCGTGCCCGGACCCGGAGAGGGCTCCAGCCTTCTGCAAATGTCCATCCATGTATAGGAATCACTCGAGAGTCAAATGTGACATACATTATGTTCTCTTAAAATTAGTATGTTTATGTTGTCTTAAATTTTTTTACAAGTATTTATTTTGATCCATGGGATATATATCTGTAGTGTGTGTGGATTTAAAAGGGACAAATACAAAATGAATGTGATCTATGTAGCAAAGTTGAATTTCTGTTTTTTAGCCTTTAAGAATTGAACCCCAGTCATTCTGTTATTTTCACATTTCGCCTGTGAAGAACCAAAATGGCTCATATCCAATTTAAGCTCGAATCAAAATGAGCTATGTCATAAAAAAAATGAGAAACATGCGTAAAATGTTAATTAAGAGTTTTTGAAAAGTGTAAAATGTTCTATTTACATGTTTTTTGAAAAGTGTAAAATGTTCTACTTAAATGTTTTTTGAAAAGTGTAATGTTTTATTTATATATTTTTTAAAAGTGCAAAATATTCTATTTAAATGCTTTCAAGACATGTTTCAATATTTTTGTAGATAGAGGGTATTGTTTTTAGCTACAAATGGATATGGGTCATTTTGGTTCTTCACAGACGATATGTAGCATCAAAATGCAATCATGTGTTTATTAAGCTAGAATTATTTGGTGTAAAACTATGCACTATAGACAAAATAAAGTAAATCAAAATCAAAAACAAATTATATGTATTATGGAACGATTATGTTGTCATGTGGGCATATATCTTCATACCCTTAATTTATCATCTTTTGTATCTGTATAATGTACTGTAAAAACTGTAACTTTAGTTTTTAGTTCCCTTTTGCCTGTGTATGGGCTTCCAATGTAATGTTCGTAATTATTACTGTAGCACTGGTCCTATATGTATATATGATATGGCTCATCTCATCGCGATGCTGTATCCGTTCCGTAATAATAAGTCTTCTGTATATGTGATTTATATCTTATATAATTATTTGTCTTCATTGTGTCTTATTGCTTTTACTATGTATGTACGAACCTGTGTGGGCAGTGGAAGGAAAAAAAAGGAGAGAGCCAAATAACATAGATACAAACTCCTGATAGAGATACATAACATGGATCATGGATATCTGAAGGCATGTACAGTCGAGACGGGATTTTATTGGTCACAAATTATTTATTATCTTTTTTATTTATTTTTTTTTACACGATAAGTTGTACCTAGGTTGTAGTCCTGTGTCCTGTGTAGGTTGGACTAATTGTAAGTCTTGTCCTTCTCTCTCTCGCTTTTAATTTTCGGTTTCAAAATTAAATACATGTATAGCACACTGTTCCAAAGTCTGTCTGTGCTATATAAAGTGTAAGTAGTATAGGTGTATATATATATAGTATTATAAAATGACACAGTACGGCTACGGTTTATGACGGTTAATATTTACTTGTGTGTAAACTGTGTAACAAAGTAAAGCTGTAAAGGTTTCATAAGTCTTCTTAAAGTAAATATTTAAATACTAAAAAATAATAATAATAATCTACCTAGTTTTTTTTATTATTTAGATTTTTTGTAACCTATATCTGTGTGACAATACGCTATTATTATAGGTAGTATTGCAGTGATTTGGATCTGCTGATATTATATTATAGTCTAATATAATTATTAGTTACGTCAGGTATATAATATGAAACTTTGCATAAATTATGTGGACCTACTGGTATAGTAAAGCATATTATGTGTTGACTAGGCATTTGTAGAAATACATACACATGATAGTTTTCTTTTTGAAGCACATGACGGGTTAGTCCAGTTAGTACAGTAGTAACATACACAGTTTACATTTGACAGTTATGCAAACAAGCTCGTGTTTGTTATTGGTTTTATGCACATAGTGACAACCTGCTTTCGAGAATAGAATCCTGTTCACTGCTGCCTTTTTCTTGGAAGTTTTGTGGACATAATGTGGACCACTATGGAATTGTGCCTCTATGTCTCTGATCACTTTTTTACATTTTACTTTGTGTTTTTTTTATTTTTCCTCCAGTTTCTAATTTGATACTACAACGCAAAACGCAACGGTGAAAATAAATTTAAATGTACCTAACCTACCAATAAGTAGTAGGTGCAGTTGAGGGTTGGTTTTGGTTACTCACACCGCCTGTATAGTTTGTATTATCCATTATCTTTTGAATTCAACAGTTTAACCTTGAAATTTGATTTTTTATGCTAGTTTTTATCAAACTGGTGAATGATCTTTTTCAATCGATAGTAATGTGTCACTTTCTCATGAAACGATTTGAAATTGCTACATACATATACCTATAGGATTTATTCCCTATTAGATAGTCCATAGGTCCCAGTCACGATTCACCCTCCCACCTCTATATTTTAAATTAAACTTACTAGTTAATATATTGTAGAAAAATGCTAATTAACTGAATACTGATAGGAATAACAACAATTAATAGATTGGGATTAAGATTACTGATCATAGCAATGAATGATTGGAAATCTAAAACGAATGAGACCATTACATTTAAATAGGAGATATACATATATCCGTAATTATGAATATGATGCCGTGCTATGCCATGTGGATGGTCGTCAGTGAGCGCACACTTTTTATACTATTATTATTTTGGCTCGTGGACGAGTATAGTTACCTATATATATATACTATATGGAAATGAAAAATATTAAAATAATTTATTGATAAAAAAAATATCGTAATAATTCGTACTGTATTATTTTTATCATCGTTATTTTTCATGTAGTTGTCAGTTTGTTAGATAAAAATAATCATATACAAAATAAGTAATAATAATGTGACAATGCTTGTTTTCGTTTCGAAAGAAAAATAATAATTATTATTATTATTATTACATGGGTCTATACAGAAGAAGGGTGACGGAATAATACATTATTACTACACTTTAATTACGCGTGAAGTAAATAGGAATTTTATATAGTGGGAATTTGGGAATAATTTGTCAACGTTCTGCTCTCGATCCTCCTGATGCGATGCTCCCAATTTGTGAGGAAAGAAGAAGCTGCAGTAATTATTTGACTACTTGTTGTAGTAGGTAGTAGCGATGTTATGTTGTTATGTTGATGTTTCGGTTTCGGACGGTCACGGTCTTGTACGACCAGCGCCGGGCCGAACACAGAATTTCCCTGCAGACGAAACTCCCGAGAAAATATCTCAGGGACAGGGACAGCAAGTCAGGAGAGCAGGGGCTATGTGAATAAAAGGGGGGTAAGATTCTCCTATAATAATCTATATAGTTATAGTGCTCACTGACATCAAGATTTGATAGACTACTGTAATAAAAGCTCGTTTTAAAAAAAAAGTTAATTTTATCATATAAAGACAAATTTATTAAAATCTCTAAAATACATTATGTAGATGTTTAAAGCTAGAAAAGTTTCAATGTTTTAAAGTAGTTATAATAATACAATTTAAATAAAATTCTTCAAAACAATTTTGTTGGATGCAGCTTATATTATGTTAGCTTCCAGAACTTTGTATTTTCTGCAGTATGGTTGAGTATTCACCAACTCAGCACCTTACCCTCTCCATAACGGTACCGAAATATACGCTGGATTTATAGCTAAACTCTGCTTATAAGGTTCAAGGTGCTATATACATATATGTACAACTTAAAAAGGCAACCGATAGGTTTCATCACTGAATTCCGGATTTTTTCCGGTTAGCGAATGTCAACGTCATCCGAGTTGCAGAAGCCATGCATCCATAACTACTTAGTGAATTAATCTCTAAAATAATGACATTGCAAATTTAAATACAGCTAATGTATCGATCTAATTACAGAAGTTACGTAGCACTGTACCAATAGGTATATACATAATTCAGTAATAAACACTACGAGACTTGCATCACAATAATAAACCATGAATGTCGGATGTGTAAACTATGCCAAAGTTTATAGCTACAGCTACCATACTACCATCAGATTCATAGAATAGAATTGCTTAATATTGTACTCTCAACTGTATGGCACACTAAACTAGGTAACTATAAACCAGTAAAAGTAAAACTGAAATAAATTATCGTTTAAAATAAATCTGAATATACTCCAACTAACATCACCCAGTGCCAGCTGCTAGAAGTGCTACAAATACAAATATGTATTGAGCAAGTATATTATGCAAATAAGCAGCCATTCCCATTCTGAACCTATCAGTCTTCTCTCTTCTCGGCTAAGTAATAATTGCAAGTTAATTTAACTCTTTTGCTCCTATGCTGCCCTGCTCCTTCTAGTCTTGAATGCACAAGCAAAAATGAAATAAAATAAAAATTAAGTAATTAAGTGCAAACCATCTTACTATGTCATATGTATAGTACTAATTAATTAGGTACCTACAATTATTAGTACAATTTATTAATCGCCTTTACGTTTTACAGTATTTGTCTGCCTCGCTCAAGCTTAAAAAAATCCACTTTCACAGTTATTGTCAGTATTTGGAAGATTTTATTAAATACAACAATTGTACAGAATCCAAAATCGAAGCCAAGGTATCCAAAGAATTCATAATTCATGTCTGTAATATAATTTGGTGATAAAATTTCTACTAACCAGGAGTCTGATCCTGAGTCTCAACTTTACAGTGAGTTGCTTCCTAAGTACACCAAAACTAATGATCTTGAGGTTGTTTTTGCATTTATCTGTTTCTGTTTGTGATAACTATATATAAGTACTTACGTAGGTTACAGTTATTATAATCTACAAACACGGAGTAAAGCGAAAAAAGTAAGTGGATTTTTTTTAGCTCTTACTTAAGGTATTAATTTTGTCATGAAAGGAACTGACGGAAGATAAATGACTATTAGACATTATTAAACTACGATTATTGGGATGTAGACGCCTTATAAAGCAGAGTTAATTGCTTAGTGCAGCTCATCATCTCTACTAGTAACAACAATCTCTGTCCTTTGTCGTATAATTATATCCATGTTTAGTCCCAGTCACTCCCATTATTGTCTGCTTTGTTAATTTAAATTGTGCACCGCAACCGTTTCCTTCCTCCTGATATTACGCTACAACTTCATTACAATAATATATGATTGCTTCCAAATACTCACGTACAGTACACCTATTTAGAAAGTCT
>JAQFZE010004914.1:0-10747 GCA_034695245.1 Dicyrtomina saundersi | reverse complement strand
CCTAGATTTAAATTTCGCAACATTTTTTCCATGAACTTTCCTATTAGAATTAAATTAGTTTATAAGTGCGAATTGAATCATGTTTACTACGGATTGAAAGACAGACACACCCATTTCAATACATGCCTGAGCTCTGGACAACGATGGTACCTAATAGTTGATAATTTTGTTGACATCAATTTTGGACCATCCATGACCCAGACGTTAGTCCCGGGGGGGGGGGAGGGGGGCAATAAATCACCTTAAATAACGGATTCACCATGTCTATGCAGCTATAGGCGTTCCGCGCAGGGTATAAATTGACCATAGAGGAAGCAGTATTAATTATGTGACAACTCTGCTGATATTGAGAAGGGAATGGAAGTCACGCACTCATCTTTCCGCAGATCTTCGCTCATCCATCAGACAACCTTAGCCATCTAACAGACAAGAAGAAGACCCATGGAAAGAGACCATGAAGAAATCCAAGGTTCCGCCAGGCGCCTCAATAGTGTCAGTGGTCGCTGCTCCCAGACCCCAACCCTCATCTCGTCCGAATATCCCAGCCCCTCCGGCCCTACCGGCGGCTCCCCAAGTAACGGAAGCACAGGCTAGAGGAGCCCTTGGACCCATTCGGGTTCGCCTAATTTCAAACGTTGGGCTTCGCCCTAGCTCCAATGCATCATTATCAACCCCGTCGCCAATGACTTCTCGGGAAAAACCTCCCATCATGGGACAGCGTTTTATCTCACCTTTGGTGGGTGGCCGTCCTCATACTAAACAAATTCAGCCGGACGCTGCCACTAAGTGTGGGAAAACGGGAACTGGAATCCCCCAACTCGGTGGTCGTCCCTTCACGGAGAAGACTGCAAAACCATTTGGATCCCTAACGCTCCCTCGTGACTTTTGGGAAAATTTCCACGCCCGAGAATTCGCCCGAGACGCAGCTCGCGTAGCAGCTGGGCGACCTCCACGGATGTCCACGGAAGAAACTATCTGCCGACATCCTATTAACCGACCACTAACGGCTACGTCCGAAAACATTCAAGGTGTCGCCCGGACCGATTTCGAAACCAGCAAACACTCGGAAACTACCCCAACCTCTATGAGCACTTCTCAGACTCCGAGTACATCTCAAGCAACTCCTACGAGTCGTCCTCTTGCCCGTAATTTGCCACCACCAACTCGAGAATTGCCACCGATACAAGTGCCAATAATTCCCGAGAATTTCAACACCGAACCTGCCGTTAGAGGCTCCGTTATCATACTATCAGGTGTCCAAGATATGGCCGTAGCTCAAAAATACCAGGTGTTCCCACAGGAACCATTTCAAAGCCTCATCGAAAGCCCTGACAGTGAGTTTCCCCAAACCATTACCTTCGAAGCATACCCGGGTTTTCAACTCATACTCGGCCCGGGAAGGACCAACGCAATAAATTGGTCCACTTCACTATTCACGCTGCATAATCTGATGCGTATTTTCATCAATAATTGGAACGCGAGCCTCAGACAACACGTCCATCACGGGAGATTCAGACCCACAGAGGCCTTTCCAGAAGCCGTAAGGATCACTTATATACATCCGATAATCTCGGCCGCAAACCATCTTCTCGGACTCCCTGCCTCAAGAAGAGTACAAGATCCCCAAAATCCGAGAGCCTTAAATCGAGAAATGACAACTCTTCAGCTAATCCTGATGCGAACCCAAGTACAAGACAATGGAACAGTTGCCCTACAAGCTCAGTTCATTCTCCCAAATATCGTCGTATCAGGAATAGATCTTCAGCCGCGACACCGTTTTCAACAGGCGACGGCTCCTATACCTCCTACGAATCAACAACTAGAAGAACCGGAAGATCAACCACCCAAAGGTTCAGCAGCTTCGGAAATCAATAACCCAACCATGCCTAAAACAGCCCAAGGCCCCTAGTAAAAATCTCTTAAAATTAATTCTCCCTTAATGAACGTAACTCAGTTAAAGAAAAACTTAAAAATAAAATTCTATTCCAGTGATTTATCCTATTCCAGTGAATCTCTGTTAAAAATAAAGATTTAAAAGAAATCGTCTATGAATTAATTTTCTAAGAAAAATAAAAATCTAAACTTAGATCTACGATTTTTACGTTAAAATTACCTTAAAACCCCATAAGAATGAAGTATGGGATGCTGTTCAGTTTTCTCTACGGTTTAGCAAGTAAAACTTGTTTGTTTCATTCTTTTTATTATATTTACTTATTCTTGATTCTTTTAGTGCGCCGAGAATGATAGGGTAGCTACGCATACAAATATAAGCCGTAGTGCTGTATTTAGGTGTACTCATAAAATTCTGAAATCTTTATTTTATTACAATTTCATTTTCTTATGCCAATCACTATCCCAAGACCCACCTTTTGTTAAAGGGGTGGCGAATTTCATGATGCTATTATTTAAAAAGTATGTTTTATGAAAATAAAGGTATACTCCAATAAATTACCAAAATTCTGTTAGATTCAGATCCTGTCCTTTATTAAAATTAAAGTCAAACACTAAAAATTTAAAAAGCAAAACCCAAAATTAGAAGGAAAACCATAAGCATACCAAGGTCAAATTATGTAATCTTGTGTGCGTGCCTTCCATTCTTTTCTCTTCACAGCCGCCCCTTTGTGAGGACACGAAGCCTACAAGGGGATGATGAGAAGGGAATGGAAGTCACGCACTCATCTTTCCGCAGATCTCACTTCATTTCTCTTTTCTATAATTCAACTTTTTCAAAATTGGCTAGTTAAATAAACAGAAAACTGTAACATTTAGTAAATGAGTGAACTGGAATGACGAACAACCAAACACACTAGGGAATGAATCTTCTGAAAGTTAAACGCTGAAACTTACTGTCAACTGTACTGACTGTCTTGCATGCAAATACTTCATTTTTCTCTTCCATACTTTAACTTTTTGAAATTGAAAAGTTAAATTAACGGAATACTAAAATATTAAGCAAATGAGCGAACTTGACCAACGAAGAACTGAACTCACCAGGGCATGGATCTTTTGGAAGTTAAATGCTGAAACTAAATGTCAACTATATTCTCCAAACCAAATTAACCTACATAATTCTTCTCTGATAGCAATTAACAAGCAATTTAATTTACATTTTTTAAAGCTTGATTCCTTATTACCATACTCGGTTGAGGTCAAGGTCAAACATTCATTTGTAGAGTGGCATAGCCGCAAAACGTCACATAGAAAAAATCTTTGAGAAAAGCTATTTTACTCGACACGAAAGTGCCAAAAAATTCGCGTAATATTCTCAGCCGTACTGATTTGATCAGCAGCCTGACCATAGGCTACCGGCAAAGACTATACTGAGCTGCCCAACGACAGCTCTGCACCTATCGTAGCAATAAGATACCCGAAATCACAGCGCCGACAGCACGTGCATTAGTCTTAGCCGTACTGACCTTTGTCAGCAGCCTGTCTTAGGCTACCGGCAGAGACTATACTGAGTTACTCCACGACAGCTAAACATTCACTGCAGCGTAAAGATACCATACATCACAGTGCCGAAACCACGTGTACAAGTCTCAGCCGTACTGACCAGTGTCATCAGCCTGTCTATCGGCTACCGGCAGAGACTATACTGAGTCACTCCGCGACAGCCCTACATCAAGCGTAGCAAGAAGATACCAAACATTACAAGGCCGACAGCACGTGTACTAGTCTCAGCCGCGCTGAATCTTATTCAGCAGAATAATTACAGGCTACCGGCAAAGAATGTACTGAGTCACTTCGCGATACCTCTACATCAAACAAAGCAAGAAGATACCAAACATTACAAGGCCGACAGCACGTATACTAATCCAAGCCACGCTAAATTTTGTTCGGCAGCCTACTTCTAGGCTATCGGCACAGCCCGTGCTTTCTCAGCAACAACCCGGTACCCACAACTTCTTACATAATATTCTCCTATGCCAAACACAATTAAAGACGGTATCTAAATAAACAGAATCCCCCTTCTCACGAAAAACTGGAAACAGTAACAACTACTGAGGACAATAAAAAGTGTAAGCTACTATTTGAGGACGACAAGAAAGACAGCAAGAGGGCAAAACCACAAGCACTGATTGTCGACGACTTGCTGAAATTTGAAGAAATTAAGGAAAGCAACGTAGCTTACAGCAACAAAATGAGTTTTTAGGACCAACTGGCAGCCATCACGCAAGGAAATCTGGAAGTTACAACAAATTTATCTAGCAAAATAGCAACTACAGAAAGCAAAATCTAGAAGCAACTCGACTCAATTGAACTTGCACATAATGACAAGGTGGAGGTGCTATCGTCACGAACCCAAATCCTAGAAGAAGAGAACGAGCAACTCAAAGTAAGAATCGTTACATTAGAACAAAACTCTGAAGGCCCCACAACCAATAAAAAGAAGCTAAAGGAGGCAAACGACGTACTTTATTACATCAATCCTGACCTACCGGCGGCGATGGCCAAAGCAAAATATGAGGAGCGTGAAGCTTAAAGAAATGCAGCAAAACCACAAAACAGCAACGTGGTAACAGATATGCACACTGAATAGACCAGTGGCGGGCCCATACACATTAATCACACACAAAATAAACCGAATGTAAATAAAATTTAATACTGGAATGTAAATTGACTTATGATAGACAAACAAGACAAGGCTAGAATAATTGTACAAAATGACAAATATCTTTTGCTTATCCAAAACCTGGATTTCCGAACTAAATGACGACATGAAAAGAATTTTTAATAACTTAACTATCATCTTGACTCCTGCCGTTGGAGAACAAGGCAAAAAGAGAGGGGGACACATATTTAGCATGCAAAATAACATAGCAACAATATGCGGACTAATTTATCAAGACAGATACAAGACTGCAATTGAGTTTACGCAGAAAGGCAAACAAACACTTGTTATCTTTGCATACATACCGCCAATACCTAAATTTGATGACAAGATTGACAACCTCTTTACAGACGTGCCACAAATAGAGATACAGGTGCCTACTACTTGGTGACTTTAATTGCAGAATTGGAAGTTACAAAAACAAATCAAAACCCGCACTAAATCTTGGAAGAACCAGATACTTGTCAGACACAAACACAAACAAGAGAGAGACAGACAAAACTCATCGAGCTAGTGAACGCCAACGACCTTATTGTCTTAAATGAAAAAATTCCTTCTGATTGATCTGGTACATTAACATTCATCAGACATAACGAAAACAGCCTGGTAGACATATGCATGTGCAACGATAGAATGATCAAATACATCGAGGATTTTAAAGTGATTGAGTGCCTAGAATTAGACCATCTACCAATACTGATGCAAACAGTACAGTCAAGACAAAAACTAAAACATACCTCTGCTGCTACTGTTAAATCCTGAATAAGATGGAATAAAGAGAAACAAACTAACTTTCAAACGCTATTGAAGGAAAATAGTAAAAACCTTGACTTTAGCAACTGCAACTACGCTTCTCTCAAACATCTTATTTACAACACATCAAACAAAGCTGGGATGAGTACTGAAACCAAACGCAGCAATAGGAAAACCTATTGTCCAAAATGGTTTAATAAGAAATGCAGTACTGCGAAAAGAAACGCACTTTTTCTCTTGCGCAGCTACAGAAAAGGAGCAATACATGGTGGTCTAGCCAATGACAGCCTAGTTAATTCTTTACGAGCCAAAAAAGCGTACCAGAGTCTATGCCTAGACACAAAGAAAGCTTTCTATGAAACTGTGCAGCATGAAATTCATCACAGCAAAGACGCAACAAGCTAATGAAAGGCGGTGAACATGCTTAGAGACAAAAAACACAGCTTCAAGCCCAACGACATAGCAAAGTCTCAGTGAGAGTCTCTCTTTAAAACCACAGAAACTAAAGTTACGGATATGTCAACTTTAGACAATTTCACCTCAGAGAATGACGCGGCCGTATTAGACGCCAAAATATGATGTATGATTATTTGAAATTTGAACCGTCGCGGTTATGTCTCTTATTAATCAGTTGCTCTACGATGTAGTCCTTGGTGGGCATGTATAAACATGTCACTCAAGTTCCGTATCGCATATACTTTATCTTATCTCTGGAATATTTACAATAGAACTCTTAAAAGCAACCAACATCCTTGCTAATAATAAATCTCCTGAGGCTGATGGAATATCTAACGAAATATGAACAAATCTTGAAAATACAACTTATGATTACCTACTGCAACTACTAAACACAGCAAAAGTTGAACGGATCCCAAGCGAATTGCTCGAAATTATAACTGCAGCTATCTTCAAAAAAGGCGACTCGGAAGTACCGAGTAATTACAGCACTATTGCTCTTATCAACATTATTACAAAGCTGTACACCTGCATTATGTCAAACAGATTAAACTTCTTTTGCTCCACAAATGACATAATATCAGAAAACCAAGCAGCCCACAGGAAAAGTAGAGGCTGTACATACCACATATTTGCACTTTTTGCAAGCATTCTAATGCAGCTTAATAGACCAGCCCTCATAAACAAATGAAAACTATTTGCCCTATTTGTAGATCTGAGTAAAGCCTTTGACTCTATCAAAAGATAGTAGCTGTGGATCAGACTCAAGGAAGCTGGATTAAGTAGCTGTTTCATCGCAAAGATCAAGAAATTATTTAATCAAGCCCAAACCAAAATACGATGTAAATAAGGGTACACAGACATGATCAAAGTAATGGAAGAAGTATAACAGAGAGAAACATTGTCGCCTACACTTTTTACGGTATTTATCGATAAAAAACAGAAATACTACGGGCCAACAAAATAAATGGAATGAAAATGTTCACTTTTGAATTACTCATTCTTATATACACCGATGACATCATCTTTCTGGCATCTAATAAATTGGACCTCCAAAATTAAATCAACACACTTAGCAGTTTTTGAAAGCACATTACCTAAAAGTCAACTTATCTGAAACAAAGATTATGATCTATAGAAAAGGAAATATAATCTCAAAATCAATTGAATCTAAATAGAAAAGTAAACCGTTGAAAATTGTCAACTAATAGCGATATCTAAAACCTAGCTAAAGACCATTTTTTCAGTAAAGCCAGAGTAGCGCAATCTTAACTCTTCAATATATTCCACCGAGCAAAACTCACGGACATTAACATACACATCAGACTATTCAAATCACTAGTCAGCTCTATCCTGATGTATGCTGCGCCAATATGGGGACTCCGCTACACTGAAGAACTAGTTACCTTCCAAACTATGTTCCTTAGAAGACTCACTGGAACATCTAACCCAACGCCTAGGTATTACCTTTGACTGGAAACAGGAGCGCCAAACATCAAGATGTGTTTAAAGCACGAAATTTATTTTTAGAGAAAATTATGACCGCAGAGGAAAATATTATAGCTAAAAACTGCTATAAAGAAGCAATGAACACTAAGGCAAAAGACCTAAGATATAACTGGATGCTACAAGCAAAAAAGATCTTTATTGATACTTCTCATTAACAAGAATTCCAAAAGCTAAATGGTGAATACTTCGTAAAGCACAAAAACAAGATTCTAGAAAAACAACCGGCTTAACTGCATCAACAGGGACGTTGAACAGATACAGAGATGTAGCACACCAAGGCACTACAATCTACTGAAAACGCATGTCCTAAGATCGGAATACTTTGAACTGAGTCTGACCTGGAACATAGTGAAATTTCTAGTAAACCTTAGGTGCGGCCTACCTTGAATTGTTTCAATAGAAAAGGCGACTAACCTCAATGGTATGAACAGAATCTGGAAGCGAGACGAACCTTTTAGCTGCGACCTATGATGGAGAATAGAAGAAGACTACTGCCACATAATGCTCAACTGCCCTTACTACAAACCACTTAGAAACAAAATTCCTCAAGAAACTGACGAGCACAAGCCCAGCCAGAATAAACATCACCCAGAAGACCTTTAGCTGCTACCTGGGTGTAAGAAGATTTAAATAACTTTTTAACTTCTAACATGAAGCCCTTAAAATCTGAAATTTCTACTACAAATGTACTGAAAAAGTATAAACTGACATACACTTACTGATAAATTGACCGCCCTTACAAATAAACCTAATACAAATATACTACAATTGCATTAAATGATCTTGCATGCATTTACTTCCAAATTAGCTACAAAGAACATTATTAATTTCAAAAAAATAGCTTCTGTTTATATGAGAAGTTGATTCAAGATGTCGCTTAGGGGTTACAGGTACATATAAAAGAGAATACTTGATATATACTGCTATATGGTAACATGTTATTGGTATATAGTTATGTAGAAAATCTTGTCGAAACAGTTATTGAAGAGAATTACAATTTCACAAGATTTATGAGTTAGTTTTCAATATCTGACTATTAAGAGTTTGATTGTCAAAGGTGTGATGTCAGAATCAGTCACTTGTAAATATAATTATCAGTTACAAAGAGTTTTTATATTCATGAAGTTGTTAATTTAAGTGTATATTTTTAGAAAAATGTTTGGGTTTTAACATCAGTTAGATAAGTGGTGCTTGAAGTTAGCCTTTTTGCAATTAGCGGGAGGCTGTTTCCACAAAAATAAAAATGAGAAAGGGGCATGAGTATTCAATTGAACTTAGACGACTATAGAAGTAGCTGAACCTTTTACATTTAGTAAATTGTTGTTTTCAGGTAGAAGGAATCAATAAGGGCGTATGTTAGTTGCAATGGTATAATGACTTGTAAAAATGCAAATTTAATTTGGTGTTTGGACTTGTGATATGATTTAAAGTGAATAAATGACGTTTTATGAACTTTAGAATTCTGTTTAGACTTTTATTATAATGAAACTATATTTTTGATAATGAGAAATACATATCTGGAGAATGCATACTTGTCTTAAATGGTGTAATTTGCATTTATTTTATTTTCTAAGAAAACATTTATATACTCATTTTGAGTCCAGTTTTTTTTGTTAGTACTTTCACAAAGTTGATTTAACATTTGCATTGATTATTGTATTATTAGTCTTTTTGGATTTAGGGTGTTTTTGTTCTTTTAGATTTATATATTTATTTTGTGTCTTACAAATCTTTTCTCTTTTTGAGGTACGTTAATTTACTTCATTGTACAAATTCTGTGTGTGATGTACAAAGATTAAGGGTGAAATTGTATTATTACGTTTAGTGACATTGACTTTATGATTATCTTTATCACCTATAAAAGCTGATTCAACATCGAGTTTTTTTTCTGTCCAGAGAAATTAATTTGATCTTTGGAATTCAAGGGAATAATATTATTATATGTGTCTTCAATATTTGACCCAACCATGGATGAAATGTAACTTTCGACTTTGTTTGCAAAAGTATTGGTAGGTTTGTTAGTAAAATTAAAGCTTACATTGGTACCAAAGTGATGTTGAATATTCGATTTTACTCTAGCTTCTTATAACATTTGTAATTATAGTTGATATCTCTTTAATATTTTGAGTATTTGTAGACAAGAAATTTTGGATGAACATTGACTTGTGTGCAGTTGTGAGTATTTGATCTTCATATCTTCTGAAAAATGAATCAAAGAGATCGATTGTCCGTGTTTGATGTTGAGTCAGAAATTTATTTATTGGATGAAGGTTATCGGGATTCTGTAAAAGTTGTTCTTGAATTGATGAATTGGATAAAGTTGTACTTGTGTTACTAGCTTTGTACATTGAAGATTGATTGATTGTATGAAAAGGGACTATTGAACAGTAAATTTAATTTTATCGTTATGTTACATTCAACAGAATGTAAGTAATTATTTTAACCAGATCTTAGAGTAACACAAATAGTCTTGACTCACTAAGTTTAGAGATTTGATTGTTTATTGTATTTAATTTGTGGTTTGACATTCTATATATGTGTAAAATAAACGTTGATGTGTGAATCAGGGACTTATAAGTTCTACAATATGACACGACTGAAGCTTTAAAGAAAAGTAGAGTGTGAATGAATAATTCTAAAATTAAAAAACCACTTTATATAGTGGGAAAACTCTGTTTTATTATGTACTTACCTGATTTGACTGCTGGATCTGAAAAGTAAGATGAAACTCTAACTACTCTGCCGTTGTACTGACATTGAGTGTAGAGTTGATTTATTTATCAGTGAATGTACTCGTGTTTATACAAGTATGAAGTAAAGATACATTAAGGTTTAGTAAAAATATATCAGATTTCACTACAAAACTCCACCCTGTTAGAAAGATAGGCCGTATAGAATACATATAAATACATACTTTCCATGTTAAACAAACTATGAAAATTCTGCTCATTAGACATATATAGTCACCTACTTATTACAGCTAGTTCATTACAATTACAGTACAATTGAGCTTAGACAAAGGACTTAGGTAGAGAACAATATACAATATAATTGCTACTAAAATTAGTTAGTGCGTATGGTATTTTGTGTGCAATTAAATGCTACTAGTAATTTTTTATTCGCATATGTGATATCACGCAAGTGGGCAGTTTGTACGGTCAAAAATAATTTAGAGGTTTACATTATTTTGTCTTATCTGCTCTGCGAAGGTGAAGGTGAAAGTGCGTGTTCTGAACCGTCAGGGACAAAAACCAAATCTTTCAAAACAAAATATATATAAATGAAGGTAATATAAATTAAAACCAAACCTCTTAACACAATTCAGTTTCAGCAACATTATTATTATTATTATTATTTAGAAGGGGTTCAGTTGAAGACTGACGCCGCCGAGGCCTTATTTATAATGGCCTATCGCAG
>JAQFZE010004913.1:0-10748 GCA_034695245.1 Dicyrtomina saundersi | reverse complement strand
TCTAATTCCATGTTTTTGAAAAGTGTAAAATGTTCTATTTACATATTTTTGAAAAGTGTAAAATGTTCTAATTCCATTTTTTTGAAAAGTGTAAAATATTTTAATTAAATAGTTTTAAGACACATTTCAATATTTTTGTAGATAGTACATATATTGTTTTTAGCTAAAAATGGAAATGAGTCATTTTGGTTCTTCACAGACGATATGCTTTACTATTGTAAAAAATGAAATAAAGTTGTATCTATTAGGATAACCAACGTAACATAGTAAAAAGTACATACGTACTTAAATGCACTTGTAATAGCAAAAACCATTATTTATAGTCACTACGATACTTGTACCATTCGCATTATTTTAAAAACAAATATAAGTTCCACATTTGTACCTACTTTACAAATATTGTTCAAAAAACTGGTAGTTTACATAATCGTGAAAATTATGGCTGTCATCATAAATCAGTATTTGAAGAACACATTTGTGTTTTATTGTTCTATAACTTTTCTATTTCTAATAAGTATACATTCTATTTAAATCTTTAATACTTGCGGAAGGGGGAAGGAAATATGCATGCTTGTTTGTGTGTGTGTGTGTGACAGGGAATAGTAAAGATTTGCACTAAATTGCATAAGTATGAATGAAGCGACGAGTACAAATCGTAGGTACTTCCACTCTCCGTCCGTGTCCCGGTCTGTACCAACTTTAGCATTCAAAATCCGCAACTCGGGTTTTAACTCGCCGCAAGCCTCGGTGAATACAAAGAAAAGATTATGAATTGATGCAACCAATAATTTAAATAGATTAAATCCATGTCATAAATATGTTTGAACTGTTATCTGTGGTAAATAAAATCCCTCCTCGCTCCCTCGTCGAGATGCTCATAATCAAAAAAGGAGTTTCTCTCTCTCTCTCTTCCCGAGTACAAATTAAGCCTACACATTTAATAGGATGGTTGTCGCCATCCTCAAAGCATTTCATTCTCTTTGGAGTTGTATACAGTGTCAATTTGCCAAAGTTGTCAAACGAACCATAAATTCCCCTCTCTCTCTCTCTCACTCTCTCACTCTCTACCTCTTTATCCTTTTTTCTCAAAGTACGGCACAGACAAACTTGCTTCCAACGAGATGTTGACATGCCATTTTATTTCCACAGCAACATCATCAATAGACATCAATAGGAAACGCTAAAATTATGGGCTATGGCCAATGCCTGAACGTACAAGTTTTTTGCTCTATTTATAGTTGACGTCACTTGTTCACTATAGCGTATATGTATATAGGCCTAATCGCCGCAGCTGTACTGCCACGGCCTGTACACAAAGGTATCTATCGCCTCTCCATTAAAATTCGTATGCATATGCACAGCGCACAGTTGGAAGCTATAAAGGCCTGTGAACGGAGTGGAGTAAATTTGAACATGATAATTCGTTAATAAAATTTTAGTTGATGGACTGTGATTATAAACGACCGACACCACACTCGCACTTCCTCAGCTGGTAAATAGGTACAGCCTGTTGTCGCCAGGGCCGAATAATGCGGCTAGCGCAGGCAGCCCCCGCTGACTGAAGTTTTTCAAAATATGTAAATAAAATATTTTGCGTTTTTAAAAAATGTGTAAATAAAACAATTTGACTTTTTAAAAACATGCAATTCAAAGTTTTTGCACATTTCAAAAACATGAAAATAAAATATTAAACACTTTTTAAAAGCCATGTAAAATAGATCATTTTGCATTTTTTAGAATCAAATAAATAGAGCATTTCAAACTTTTCTAAAAAAAAATTAAATGCATTATTTTTGTTTACCACGAAAAAAAAACCTGAAATAAAATCAAAATTGTGGTTTTTGTATGAAAACAAATTGCTGTCTAAAAGCAATTCCTTCGTCCGGCCCTGGTTGTCGCCGTTCATTCTATTCTTTTTAAAAAAAGAAAAAAATGTCGTTTGAATTAAGAGATTACACCCCAACTACTTTCTTGTCTGTCAAAAACTCATATTTTTTAGGGGTGTTCTCATTTTCGAGAAGAAACAATTAAATATTACACGTGTAAAGTGCGGCTGCTATGCTAAAATGTTCAGAGGGAAATAGAATATCAGTAGTAGTAAGAATGGAACCGTAGTACCTTAGTGTTAGGCTCACAATAATACACCTACCATCCATATCTATATAGTATCTAGTTTTAGCAACAAGGTATTTGAGTTTTCTTACTTAGCTTTCCCTTTCCTTACTCTTTTTTATTTCATGTGATTAGCCCTACTCAAATTCGAATTTGCCCATTAACTAAATTCCAACTTCCATGGTTATTGCCTCTGCCTGCATAGTCTGACGTCTTGAGTTCGGATTTGGTGGGTTTATTTTTTTTTAGCTGATTTTCTTTCGATATGTGTGTGTGCGCTATGGAAAGTAAATCCGTCAATCCGTGTGCAACAGTTAATAGCGATTTTACATTCAATCTAAAGGAGACCGAGAGAGAAAAGCATTATGGGAGTTGGGTAACCGTAACCGTTGAGGCATATGTAAGGAGATTTCCATCGGCTTTGTTTGAATTTTTGAGTGGAGTGTAAATGGTGGGTAAAATACCATGTGAAGATTATAATATGATTTTATGCGAAAGTCATATGGATCTACTAAGATTTTGGTCATAATCAAAATCGAAACGTTGAACTTTGAACACGTTGCTACTTTCTTTTCCCTTCCACTTGCATAGTGTGTTGCATTACATTCCTGTGAGGTTATGTGTCCAGGACCCGAATCTGACTAGCCACTGTATGAATAATGAATTTTCTACGTGGTCAGAGATTCTTAATAATAATGAGCCCTGTGCATGTCTTGTTTGCCCTTAATTACAAGTTTAATGAGAGCCCATGAAATTTTGCGGAAGGGTCGGGTAGTTAAGTGAGTGTATAATTGGAACATGCTTATATTCTAATATAGGTACCTGCGAGAGGCTCATAGGAAATCTGATTTTACTATACTATATTCATTCCTGGCTCCATCGCCAAAAACAAAGTGCAGTGGCAGTACTAAGTACTAGCTAAACTAAACTATCCAAATCCATAGGCACTCGAGACATTTCTAATTACATAATAACAACATGCATATATATATGACTTGTGGTCCGTTTGTGAACTGGGACCGTCGCCGGCATACCGGCAGGCGTGACCCATACCCACATAGGTACGGACACCAAAACCGAATCCAGTGCCCAACCATTTCTTTTACCTTATTACAAGCTTTAAAAAAAATAAGATAAGGAATAAATGTTATTTTTAGTTGGCACGTAAATTTAATTACACATAATTACTATTTTCATTCAATTCATATATTATTTGCGAACATTGATATAGATGTTATCGAGGGTTACAGAAGTAAATTATTGAGCATTGGAATTTTATATCCGTCGTATGTATCTAACCTCCTTACACAATTTTTGTGTTTGCATATTTATGTGACGCGCGGCTTTCTTGAATGACAAGTTTCAGTTGAGACTGTCATCATGGATTTAAGCAACTGAACATTTTAAGGTCTGATTATTTTACCAAGAAAAATTTGTAACCTATGCATATAGTTCTAGCTAGCTAGAAACGTCAAAAATCCCACTGAGCATTAGTAATGTAAACAAATGCATAATTTATTTGGGTCTCCTTCTCAAAAATTACATGTAAAAATGTTAAATAAATTATAATACCATGAATTTCATAAATAAACATTAAAAACCTTGAAGAAAAATGTAGCGAGTCTAATCATATAGGACTACATAGGAACTACTGTACAACGTACAAGTCCAGGAAAAGTTTAAAAAAAAATACTTACTTTGAAAATTACCTACGAGAGTTAAGGAAAGGACTGAGTAAAGGAAAGTAGAAAAGCAGGACAATATTATACATGGGGTCCCCCGTCCAAGATTTGTGTGCACTGTATGACGTATATAATTACAATAAAGTTATAATACATATTTAGTTTTTCTTCTTACTCTGCTGGTGATGTGTGTGCTTGGGAGAACCCTTCCGCACAGTTCTATACAGTCTACTACTCAGTTTGTCCTTCTTTTCTCCAGTTAATCCTTTAATCTCGTCATTGTGCCTCACTGTGGGAGAAGAGTTTAGTCAGCATATGCGACTCTAAACTCTCTCTCACTCTCTTCATTTGTCCCTATAGTACTCCATACGCTAAAGGTTTTGCGCCTGTTCCCCCCAAACTCACTAATCAGGAGCAACATCCATGAAGACGGAGAAGGCGGCTTTTGGGTGATTTAAATAGAATGGTGGCATGGCATACAGCAGAGCAGGCAGAGACGACGATGTACCTCATCCACATCCACCTACACTATTTACCCACATCTCAATTTCGGGGAGCTATAGAGATCTGAAATGCAAGTCAAAACTCCTAAACATGCCACCATGGTTGAGTGAAACAGGCGGAACAGAACGGAATTTTAAATTTATGAATAATAAGGTATGTATATAAGAGCCGTGTAGCAGAGGCAGGGTGGAGAATGTAGAATGGAGAATGGAGAGTTGAGAGTATAATCGTAACTCATCCAGCAATCCAGCTTGCCGCTATAAAATAGTTTCAATTGGTTGGTTACAACGAGAAACTAATAGCATTGTCCTCGTACAAAACGACTGCTGCAGCAATTATTCATAATCACAGCAGATAATGACTAAGTAACTCAATCTATAGTCGTGTTACACTTTTACTTTTAGTCATCGACTCCCTAACAAAACAAGGGAAACAGGACAATAAATTGAGATTCACAAGGAGTGTGTATGTACCGGCACCGGCACACGGCGAATATACATACTACACACACATTCATACTATTGAATACAAAAATATTAAAATCATAAAACAAACACATTAGCAAAATGACGCACTCAAGACTTGAAGGAAAAACGTCTCTGAAATTCTAATATTACACTATTTCAAAAGTTGCGTATACATATTCCCCAAAATTTAATACTATATAATAATATTATTTAAATCCTTTCACTTTCACTTGTGGCTTTCACTTAGGCCATTACCATATGCTATTCCCATCTTCATGGCCACTGGACTGGCATGGTGGCTTTTGGACAAGAAATATAAGGCCGTACATTCTTCTCACACTTCTTTTTAAAAGCTTAACTACATTAAAACAAATTATCTTGATCTTTTATTTTAATCTGCCTAAATCTAAAACATTCAGAGCAATTTAGAAATTGCATTGACCCGCCTCACAACGAATTAAATAGAATATGTGAGACGGCAGTTGAGAGTCTATATTCAACAAAACTATTTTCTATTTGCTAATTATATTCATCAAAGCCTAAAAGACCCTCTTGTACTTATGTAATATTGACGTCATATTCAAAAGAGAAAGCATATAAAGAGAAAGCTTTAGAATGAAGCACAAAGTGTATGTATAGGTAGGCAGTATAGATGGTGAATGGATGATGACGAT
Organism: Dicyrtomina saundersi; assembly: GCA_034695245.1. Classification (NCBI taxonomy): domain Eukaryota; kingdom Metazoa; phylum Arthropoda; class Collembola; order Symphypleona; family Dicyrtomidae; genus Dicyrtomina; species Dicyrtomina saundersi. Next base: position 5,309 of record JAQFZE010004913.1, on the reverse strand, counting down.
AGTTAATGACTTGGTCTTCGTAATCGTATCGTAACATGCTGTAAACTATTTCCTTAAAGCGTCTCCATCTCCCATCGAAATGAAAGGCGAGTAAACGAAAACTGTCATGAACAAGCAGCTCGGAAAATTTCTCTCTCTCACTTTCTCTCTCCGCTTTCCCTTTATTATATTATCCTTTAGTTTTACACATAGTTACAAATGAAGATTTTATTTTAAAACAGAACAATTTTCTTTCTCTTTCCCCATCTTCTTCTCCTCGTCCTCATCCTCAGGATAAAGTCAGAGCAAAACATTGTTTGATAACATGCGGAGATAATGGGCTCCAATACCGGATATATTTGTATAGTGTGGAGGATATCAGGACTGTGTAGTTAGATGGAGTTTAGGGCTTGCATATAAATTTGGCAGTGTGTCAAGTGGCTGCAGACAGAAGGAGAGCGAGAAGAACGCACCAACGCACAGTATAAATAATTGGACGTTGCAGACTTGTGTTTCAAACACACACACAAAAAATAACTTTTAAGGAGTGTGGAACTGTGGAATGGGAATTTTCTGCATTTTTGTGTTTTATTTATTAAAGGAGAGACGAGTTGGAAGGATACTTTAAAATAAATAAAATGAAAATGAACCTACGGAACATTATCAAAATACGAGAGTACGCAGCACAGTACATAAAAGGGAAAGTATAAAAAAAAATCTACTTTATACATTTTATGTACATAATTTCCCCCAGTTACCTCAATCAACTTTCACTTACACTTTCTCCAGTTATTTTTAAAATGAGTACGTCAAGCATGCCTATACGTAGTTTGTACATATATTATTATATAGGCAGAAAGTGAAAGTCAAACGTAGTCAAGGGGTTTTCAGCGCGGAGACGAGAAGTGGAAAGTTATATTGATCAACCACATTTGTATCCAGATCTCTCACATTTATCATGTCCACTAGCAATTTTTAGTATCTATAAATATATGTGCGTAATGGCCCTCGTCTAATCCAATGTCACATATGTACTTATCCTCTTTACGTTCTCCAAGTTACAAATATAAAACCTAGTTAGAAAAAAATGGATGAATAAAAGGCTTTTAATAGTTTTCTGCTTTCGACTTGAGCTCAAATTGAATCCATGAGGCGTGATTCACATACAAGTCTAGGGATAATCTAGGCTAGTTTAAGACTGTATTAAGATTAACAACTCATGCTTTCTCCGTATGAAGTGCCAAGTATTAAGGAGCATGCATGATAAACCATTGGTGTATTTAACGGACTCTAAAAGTGGAATTTGTGTAAGTATATTTAATTAGCAACTAATTAGGTATCAACTTTCTCAACTCACAAACTTTTCCCTCTACGTATTTACAGTAGAAATATAAAAATAATTACAGAATTTAAAAAACAATTACCTTCAAGCAAAGCAGGGTTATCCTCTCCCAACACTTCCAAGGATTCCTTGACCACTCAGTGACAGGGACAGTGACAGCTGCAATAAACCAAGAAAGATAAAAGGGCAATTACTAATTAGTATAATGGGATTTTATTTTTGGACATATCGTGATCGTGAGTGGGTGGAATAATGTACGCATGTAGACCGTTTTTATTGTACATATAATTCAGTGTAAACCTTTGTAAGGGGTTACGACTGAGCTGACTTGAGATATAGAGAGACCAACAAATTATATGGAAAATGGTACATAGGTCAGAAATTGAATTCTATTATAGAAACTAAAATAATTGGTGGATTTGTATAAAATTTGTCATGTGAATTTATGTCCACTGTAAAAGATGACATCCGTATAAATGAATGAGAGGGTTTCACGCTCTTTTTTTCTTCCTATTTTTCTTCATGGAATTTTATTAGATGAACAGATATTTTGACATGTGGCAATGTCTTTATAATTAAATTCGGTGGGTTTTTTGAAATGTCTTAATTTTCTGTTTCTTTCCCTCTCTCTCGTCTCCGTCGTAATAAGATAAAAAAAAAAGGAATGAGTAATTAAACTGTCATAGTAAACGGAACAATTGGGGAACTCGAAGGGAAATATGCAAATTTTTCCCATTGCATTTTTGTTTTCTCTCTTTTCTTCTCTCCGACCTCTTGTCCTCTCCTTTCTTCTCCCACTGACACATTCCTCTCTTGATATTGGTCTCTGTTTTGACTTGGACTTTCTCTTTTGGCTCTTGGCTTTTCATGGCCTCGTCCTGGCGTGTCCTTGGTTGGGAATAAAAGAAGGAGATGTACACAAGAGCTTTCTCTCATGGTTCCAAGAGAAAGTTGTTTGTGTCACCAACCACTAATGAAAAATTCTTTAAAATACAGTTACAGATACTAACTATGCCTTTTTTTGTAGTTACAATAGATTTGAAATTTCAAGTTCTCATTGTATTTTTCCCTCTCCAAATTTTTCTCTTTTTCTTTGTAGAAAACGGAGGTCAAAGTTTTTTCTCAAGCTCTTTTTTTTCCAAATCGTATGGAAGAGATGACAATATAGTCAGAGTTACATTTACAGGAGTAGCTCTATGCTAGACTATGCACAGGTTTTGTCTCTTGAAGAACAAAAAACTATATTGCGTATATATGGGAAGGAATATAATCTAAATACACAAGAGCCGGAGCCGGAGCCGGTACCGGTACTGGTGCCGGTTCCGGTACCTATGTGAGTGAGGGTTGATACACAAAGAAGAATAACCAGGGTCTGAATAGCGATTGCAAAAAAAAGGGAAAGGAATGGAGTTACAAAAATGAAGAAAAAGTAAGGACGGCAAGGAAGCCTGTGTTCATAAAAAAATCCTGGAATATGTGGACGGAAGGATGAGTACTCCGTACTTGGTGGTTTTATAGGTATAAATGTTTAATATTACTATGACTGTCCGCCCGTCGTAAGAGAAAGCGTCCTATACGCAGAGATATATAACTGTCCCAGGTTGAGTCAGTCAGTCCGTACCTACGGATAATGCATATAGCTACATATGGCTCAAGAATCTTTCGTTAAGGTTTCGGTGTTTAATCACGTTTTGCTGCCCGTGTCTAGGGAAAACTAATAACTGAATGTGTCCGGAGGAAAGATCCCCTCCATGCTTTTTCTGTACGCAAAAGTTCAAGACATTTATTTTCTCTTTCTCTATGTGTTTTAACCCAGTGTCATATGAGTCGTCTACATACAGTATTTTTACTTCTATATTCAGAGAGACTACAGTCGAGTGTGTTTCCAACAAAGTTTTGACCTCACTGACATTGCATCATATATTTTAGTCATATAAATACATTTAGCCCAATGTACTAACTACTTTATATTTTAATAATTTATCTAAATAAAAAATCAATGTGTTTTTGGTAATGATAACAGTGAACTTTCTCTTGGTATATGCTCTATATACGTTGTCAAATAGCGAAAATAACTAAACATAAAATCAATTAACTTTTGATTTTTATTTGCTAGGTCTTTTATCACCATTTTTGTGAGTACAGTTGAGAGAATTTTATGTAACGACGATGAATTAAAAATTCAAAGAGAAAGTGGATCTAAAGGTTGATAATGAGCTAGTTTATACCGTGCTTATTAATACAGTTATTGTAATAGCATTTGTAATATTGTGTAATTATTTCAAAGACGAAACAAGTTAGATTATGTGCTTGTGTACATATGGAGAAAGTATAAATTATATACAATATGTACACACTATATAATGTATCTTCTTTAATCCTGTTTCACAGTCAAAGGAGAGAATAAAGCGAATTGAAGACATACGATTTTGAAGTGAGTATAATAATCATATATATTCAGACTGCATAGGAAAAAGTAAAGGAAAAGTATCTTAAAATCTTTCCTCTTCCCTTAACACTCCTGGACATAGGTTTCAAAAGTTTAGTATGGAAAAAGTAGAAGTAGTAGTACTGACAGTACATATGTAGGACGGGATAGATTGCCTACCTATGTTATGCAGTAATCTCTCTTTCTCTCTCCACATTGCATTGCTCCCTAAATAAAGCAAATACACAGACTATGCATATGCACTGTGCAGTGGTACTCATACTGATAGTCGTATTGCGCAGCTAGCAACTTTCACTCCCGGTTTTTGGAACAAAGTTTTCAACTTTTCAAGATTATGGATTTTACAGCGTAATATGATCATGATCATGATGTGGAAAACAAAAGCAGATGCAGACGTAGTCGTTCATTTCATATAATTTAACATTATACTTAATTGTACAATAAAATCCGAATTCCTGCGAACATTGCCTTGTACTTGAGGACCGTATGGTATGGTATGGTATGATATGGCCATGGCCTTGCTTTCACAATTAGTATAGAAACTATAGGCATGCCGATGCAGATGATGAGACGATGGGAATGGGAGTACAATGCCGAGTGCAGATATAGAGAATGACGGGAGCTGGATCGGGACTCGGGACCGGGACCGGGACTCATCATCATAGGTTATTCTTGTACAGTTTAAAAATCTTTGAAGTCTTGTCTCTCACTCTCGCTGGAACAAATCAGGGTCTACGCTCACCCCTTCCCTCACTTCAAAGGGTTTCATCACCACTTGAGTCTTCATCGAGACAAGAAAGGACTAGATTTGTTTCAAAAGCTCCATCAGTCTCATTATTGCCTTCACCAGCTTAAATCCGAGTAAGGGACTCAAAGAGATCGCCTCACATATGATCCTACGTTCTGTTCTGTGTATAGCTCCATGTTTTATCCAAATTCAACTTGAATAGTGTTCCACGCCAAGTCACACAGACAGACACAAGTACTTAGCCTTGTAACTGTAACTCTGTAGAATTCAGAATACCTGAATGTAGTGTGTACTTAGCCTCCTGTATGTTCCATGGTTTCACGGCATGGAATGGTAGCCGCAAGGGGTTTACTCTTTTACTGTGCTCCGTAATAATATGCATAATACACTCCCACTTTGGACGTGAATACTCACGTGTAGGTACGTTGGATACAGATCCAGATATTGAGAGATGCTGTTGCTAGGAGTGATAGGGATATTCCCAGCCACTCTCCACGTGAGAATGGTTTTCAGGTAAATTTTAATGGTAATGAGGACATTTGCATTGGAATCGATTGTTTGGTAGCCAACCCAACGGACGCTTCGCGGGTTGTGTAAGCTTACGATTACTCTAAAAAATGTGTCAGTATTTTCTGGAAGGACACACGTGTTCACTACATGAAAATGAATTTGGATTGAAATTTCCATATACGTGAACGGAATCTCATCTCTCTCATCTCAACGCAAGCAATTACACTGATAATTATTGTCAGCATGATTAATTCATCTAATGAGTAGTAATAGTAATAGTA
>JAQFZE010004912.1:0-10751 GCA_034695245.1 Dicyrtomina saundersi | reverse complement strand
AGCTGATCTGACTCCCACCGTCTAGTAGTGCTCGCACTTGGTGTGTAGTGCCATGGGGATCTCGGATCTGTACCATGTACCATGGCCGTTGCTAGGAGTGTGATGAAGGTGTGAGACGTCAGAGGACTAGGGTTAGAGGCTTGAAAACTTGCTGCTTTTGAGCTGCTGCCGCCGGAGCTGGCGAGGTCGGTTTTTTCCCGCCTTCTTCATTTTCTTGATGAAAAAGTGTGTGGTGGCGAAGAGTACATTTTTGGCAAGTGTGTTTTGAATTGCACTCTCTGACTGAGTGGTTCCGTCCCAAGCAGTTAAAGCATAGTCTTTTCTCTTGCACAAATTGCTTCCTGTTCTCCACTGTCTTGTCGAGGAAGATCTGGCACTGGTTAAATCCATGAGTATCTTGACACGCTGGGAACTTTGACGTGAAGGAGGAGGAGACGGAGCTCAAACCGTGGTTAGAGTAAGCCTTCTTCTTGCCTGCTGGTTGACTTGACGACGCATTCTTCCGTGAAGTTTGCCCTCCGTCCATGTCAGCGTCTATTCGGTCGTTCAGAAACTTGAACATGTCGGCAATAGCCGGAATAGCTTGATTAAGAGAACGATTTCACGCGCGGCGGCTCTCGTTGTCAACCTTTTCCCCCAAAACAGTCGTCGTGACTGCGTGCCACTGGTCGACTGGCTGTTGGAGCTCTCGGAGCTGATGTAGAATTTCTGTTGTGGAGTCCACTAGCTTGCGGAAGTCCCTTGGCTGGCCGGAGGAGGCGCTGGGAAGTTGAAAGAGACGAGACATTAAGAAGACTACTAACCAACGGCGGTTTTGGTACCGGTCTTTTAATAACGTCCAGGCTCGGGGGTAGTTTCCTTTCGTGACAGGAATGGACGAAATAAGCTGAAGTGTTTCACCTTTGAGTTAGATCTTGAGGTACTGGAGTCTTGCTACGTTGGAGAGTCGGGTGTTTGCATAAATTGCTGACTTGAGAAGGTCGGCAAATGACATCCACTCTTGAAGGTCTCCGGCGAATGATGGAACTGAGGTCAGGCAGTTTGCCGAGCTGGGGCCCTGAGAAGATTGTCGTCCCTCCAGGCGGTGGAGGTGGAGTACGCTGATTGTGGCTCTGGATTATGTCCAGGAGCTTCCCTATAGAGTTGGTCCACGCGACTTGAATAGTTTTCATGTCAAAAGCAACTCCATCGTAGTTATCGGTATCGTAAGCCGCATCAAACATGCGGTTTTGGAGGTCCTTGAACCTCTCGTACCATTTGTTTAACCAAGTCTTTAGAACGTTTGCTGTTCCTGCGGAAACTGGAGTAGACGAGTGACCGTGAATGACTAGTTGGTCATTTAGAAACTCGTTCTGCAAAGGGGCAAGTTCTTTTTTTAATGTGGCGAGAGCCATTGTTTTGTCTTGGATACTGAACTTGCTGCACGAAAGACGAACTTTGAGTACACTGAACTGTAGAGAATTGTTAGTTTCACGAATGCCTTGCTTGTGTCACCACGCTGTTGAGAAGGAAAATGTAACTTTTGCACTGATTATGGGTCACTTTCACAGAGTTTTACTGTCGGGTTCTTTTCGGGTGTTCCTGCGAGGGCGCCAAAATGTAAGGTGACATTTAATGAATTGAAGATGAGTTGGGACAGAGTGAATGCCGAGCCTTAGCGTCTCTGTGATCGTGATGCTTGGTGGATGTGAGTGATGATGAACTAGACTTGATGGGTGATGCGAGAAATAAAGGAGCTGAGGGTTACACATTAGTAATTACAATTTACTTGGAGCTTTATTTACACGCACACAACTTTGATGTTCTTTGTTTGGATCTCTTTTTCCTTCTGATCTACCACACGGTAAGTTAGTTTCTTGAGAACGAGTGAGGCAGATTTGGGAATGTTAGAATGTGGCTTGGGTAGGAATCTGATTAGACGTTTGGAGACATGCTTATTAGAAGTGATAAGATGTTGCTAATGCTAAAGGATAAGGAAGGTGATTTTAGCGGAGCTCAAAATTCACATCATTACATAAACATACATTAATAAATATTTAGTAATATTTTACTGAATGTTAAATTTGCTTCTGCTTCTGTTTTAGACAGAACATATACCCCCCCCCTTGGTCCATCGGAGCAACAATGGACATGAGATTAATTACATAGACTGTAAATTACATATTATGGTTGGGTGTCCACCAGTAGTCGGCAGAGTTTCACTATAGGTCGTTGGAACAGCTTGCCGTTAGCTGTCCTCACCGTGACGACTCGGACGAGGCCGTCTTCTCCCTTGTGAACTTGAGTAACTCGAGCCATCTCCCATCGCAGGGGTGGCACGTTTTCCTGTTTGATGATGACGAGATCCCCTTCTAGTATTTTATCCTTTTCTTGTGTCCATCCCTTTGGACGAGCCTGTAGACTGGACAGATATTCTTTGCTCCATCGGTTCCATAAGTGTTGGGACATAGCTTGATGAACCACCTTGAGTACTCGTGTTAGAAAGGCTCGTATATATACTTTTACACACAGCGTGTGTTAACAAGTCTTCGCGATAGGGGTTGTGATGAATTAAAGTGAAACTAACTCATAAACGGTTTCGAGCATGTAAATAAATGTAAGTCACTTTATTAGTTACAAATTGCAATGCATGCAAAAGCTGTAGCTCAGCCGGATTTCTAGAAATTAAATTAAATGCAAAAATTTAATGAAAAATGAGGGAAACTAGTCTGCGTGATTTCAATTTTTTTAGAACCAAATCTATTTAACATCTTAAATGACCTCCCTTTGCGGCCAAAAGTTCCAGAATCCTATTATGAACAGACTCGACTAGCTTTTGTGTGAATTCAGGGATAATCTTCCCACACCCTTTTTATAGGACAGTAATCAATTTGGTTGTGTTTATTAGTATAGGTTTGAACCGAACTCCGGATATTTTTATTCAAAATATCCATGTAAACTTCATGGTTTTGGGGATAAAGACTAACGTTCTGACTCCGTGAGCTGAAAAAAAGCCCCACACCATTACGCTTCCTGAAAAACACAAGGAGTGAACTACATGGTCAAATTCTGTTGAAGCAGGTCATTTGAAGAGCGTTACACACCTCTTGGGGACCTCATTAATGGAGCAATGTTCTTTGGTCCGATGAACCCAAATTCTGGCAATTTGGTGTCAAAGGTGTCTACGGTGTGGAAAAGGCCTGGAAAAGCCCTTAAACCTAGCAGTGTGACATCTACAGTCAAGCACAAAGGTCAAAATACAATCAAATCTTGTTACCTGGGTAGTCAGTAAAATAATAATGCGTGGCAGAAGAGGAATTTTCTATATTTTGACAAGTCAAAACGCCCATGTTACTCCTGTGAGCCCTGAATATAAACTGGATGGTGTACAATAAACTCGTATTGGCGTGATTTTTTCCAGCAGGTGCCGTAAAAGCTCTCTGGTTTTCGAAATCGTATCTGTCGTTTAGACGCCGTGAATTCATGTACTTCCAACTCCCGCATGATGGCTGAGAATATAAATAAAATCGTTACATTTTGGAACTACGAAGCAGAACAAAATGACATTAAAATAACAACTCAATGTCTATATGCACAAAATACAAACTAAACATTACCTCAAATTCACTTTCAGCATCCTGTTACAAAATTATAAGCAATCAATCAGACAAATCAAAAGCACACAATAATATAGCAAATAATTAAATAACTTGTATGTAATAAAAAAAAACACTACAAAATTATTTACTTTAACCGGAATATTTGTGACCCATTTGATTAGAAACATTGATTTGCACGTGACTAAGTAGCATGCGTTCTGCTCTGTTCCAACAATGTACAAGGGATTGACATTGTCATATCGGTATATGGGGGGGAGGATGGCCCAAACTCTTAAAACTTGGTTCGTATAGATAAACTGGCGCTCGTTTTGTGTTTGCATTGTAATTCGGCCGGGACAAATTATGTACTTCTTCGAAGTGAACGCTCATTTTGGGAAGACTGGTAATTTCAGAATTAACTTTTGGCTTGCCATGTATATTTTTGCCTGAATTTTCACCACAAGATGGACCTACAGTCATAAAAACGATAAATTAAATTTCATATGGTAGGTAAGAACTATTAGGTACCCTATTATTACCCTATTATGCAATATATTTTTTAAAAAAGCAAAAGCAAAAACACTGACACAGATACTTCATTTGTGGAAAATCCATCTGTGCTTTCCTAAGTTGAGCCTCGAGGTCAACATCCCAATTAACAATTTTGGAAAACTGATCCCGTAGATTAACATTCGCGGCGCCACTCCAAAAGTGTACAAATTCTCCTACTGTCATCTTTCGTTTGTACTGCGAATACTGCATCTTTGACATGGTATTGGGAAAGTACTTGGCTTTATTTTCAAAAAATGTATTTATGACATTTGCGCCGCCATATCGAGAATAAATTGGGAAGAACCAATCTCGCATCCAATAAGATCCGTTTAATTGTTCGCTACTGTGAGAAGCAGTCAAAGATGTCTGTATATATGAGGCAGCAAGTTGCTTTTGATCGCATTTTAGGAGAAAGTAATAGACAAAAATAGAGTGCCATTTAATTTCAAGATTGACTCCATTGCGCATGTCCAGTAAGAAATCCGTGTCAACTGTTTCTTTTGAAAATTTCATTACGAGGTCGCTCACTTGCGTCGCAAGACATAAAATCCCATCAAATTCATTGATCTCCTCCCACCCGCTGTCACTTCTGCACTCAACAACGTTAGGAAGGTACGTGACATTGCTGAGTAACAACTGGATATTCAAGTAATTTTTGTGAAGAAGGGTTTCATTAAAAGAATGCAAAAAGACGTACAGATGTTCGTCATTTCCAAAATTCCCGTAGGTTGCCTTCACATAGTTCCAGATTTTAGATGAGAGCTCAAAAGGCCAGCGAACTCTTGGCTCGACCCACTCGTCCACGTAACCCACAACATGCGCATCTGCAAAAACTTGGGTTAAATTCTCTTTGAAAACCAGCGGCGGAGAGAAGACTTGTTGGAGCGTTCGATTATTAAAAGTTAATTCTGGCTCAGCAAATGTCACATGCTTTAGAAGCAGAACAGTAAACAGTGTTTGAGTTACGAGAAATATTATTGTCAGTTTATCAAAATTCTGAGACATTTTTGAAGACAATAAGAAAGTTTAGTTTTTCACATATTTACAATCTATTACTAAATAGCAGCAGAAAAGTTGAATTGCCAGTTTTCTTACATTTATTTCCAGGTTTTATTTACTTGTCACGGAGACTCACGGGTCTGTACAGGAAGAATGCCTTTAGAAATATTTTAGTTTCAGTTTCCTGTCAAACCTTCTACACAGTCACTTGGGTAAAATCCCAGCTAAAGTTAGTTTTCTTTTAGTTTCTAATCAAGGGCATACTGCGTCATTTAAATAATTATTTTTTGGCATTTCCCTATATCCTTCTGCTTATTAATATATGAATTACAATACTTTAATTTCCGGGTAAACCACGCTCTATTTTTAAGTGCATTACCTTGATTGTATCTGCATGCGAAGGTTAAACTATGGGAAAAGGTTCATTAATCAATTTTGTATGGGGTTGTGGTTGTGGTGCGAGTAATTCCAACAAATGTCTTACTTTTTTATAAAACTTATATTCAAGAAAGCACTGAAAGATGGTAAAGCTTTTTGAAATTTTTGAGATTTATTACAGGCAAAAGTATTGCATACAAAAACCTAAAATGATCAACTTGTGTTGAAAGGCTTACCAGGAAATCTTTCCTAGGATGAGCTATATACGCGTGTTGTAATTGAAGAATTAAAATGGTCAATATCAAACTTAACCTAGAATTAAAATGCGTTATGTCAAAAATAATGCACTAGATGAGATAGATGTGGACAATATAAATTAATTACGATGTCATGGAAAGTACTTCCTAACATGTTCTATTTACCTTCTTGTTTTTGACAAGTGCAACATGTTCGTTACATGCATTTTTTAAAAAAGCCCAAAATTTTCAATTAACATGATTAAGAGAAGTGACAAATGTTTTATTTCACATTTTTCAAAAGTCTGCATTATGTTCTAATCTCTTTAGTTCTAATTTGTAACAAATTCTGCGATTAAAATTAAATTGTTTGAAACTATTCTAAGAGAAAGCAAGCCAAATCAACATTTTATAAATTGGTGAATCTGTATATAATAATTGCATAATTAAACAAAATAAAATATTAATCTATGAATTGTGACACACGTTTCATTATGCGCTAGATGTTGCATAGGATTTTATACAAAACACATAAAAAGGGCCCGTCCTGCGGACGGAATGCAACAGCTTTAATAAATAACATCTGGCTTTAACACAATAATTACTAAACGACAAATGCTGTAACCTTTTGAAGGATCGAAAATAAAATTTTACGATTCCTAAGCCCAAAGTCATTACAGACTGTAGTGCCCAAGGTTTGGGGTTCTGTTTTAGATCCTTAAGTGGTAGCTCAATGTTAGTAATTAAAGAAACACAAATTAAGATTAGGAATATGTTAATTTAAAACTGTCATATTCAGGTTCCGATGTCAAATTCGTTATTTCAAAAATTTCAGGTTTGAATTTAAATTTCATTATTAGGACACAATTATTTTTGGAATTTGATTTTATCCTAAAATACTTAGGTTTCGAAAAACGTTGAAGGTTTCCTACACCTTACAAGACAGTGTACACAACGTCACTGCCATGTCCAACTACATTATTTGGACTAGAACAGGTACGGCTTGTAGAACTAGTACTGGTAGAAACAGTGGGAATAGTATTTATCTCTTGCATTGGTTGTATCCGATTTGTGTCCGAAAAAGGATTAAATGGCTGTAGAAGATGGTCAAAGAATTGGACCAGTTCACAAAACTGGGGTCTTTTCTCCTGATTTGTATCCCAGCATTGGAGCATTTCGTCATATCTATAAAACAAAATGTGACTTATTACTTCCCCATTAAGCGCTTTACTGTTAGCGTAACTACTAATTTTTACTTTTTACTATAACTTGTGAAGCTTATTTGTGTGGTATGTTATATTTAGAGATACTTTAAAAAATATTTATAAATTCACAATAATTTAGGGCAATAGTCCGGTCTTGCCATGCGCATCCCTGTCGTAATGGTTTTGATGAATTCCAGTGACCATGTGAGACCTGGATATGGTGTTTGGCCTAAACTAAAAATTTCCCACATTGTGACACCAAAGGCCCAGACATCTGACTGGATCGAAAATTCCATGAAACGTAGAGACTCAAGTGACATCCAACGCCATGGAAGAGCAATCTAATTTATTTTTAACGTAAACATCATATTCATAGGGTCAACTGGAGATTTTGTATAAGTTGTAGCAACTAATTGCAAACGTTAGTTTATTATTTTCAACTTACTTTTTGTTTTTTCACATAAAGAGGAGAAGAGTACAACTGTTTTGCAAAACCAAAGTCTGTAATTTTGAGTGTTTTGTTTGAAAACATCAAAATATTTCTTGCTGCTAAGTCTCCATGGTAAACCTCCAAAAATAATGCAGAAAAAATTTAGGGTAATCCACAAAAATAATTTGTAAACGGTAAGCTTAGAATTTGTTAACTTTCCATTTTAGAATTATTTGTAAACTGGATTTAAACAATTTTTTAAAATGTCAAAAAGGCTTTACTCTTTTTGAAGAAACAAAATCCATTCCAGATGCGATTTGCCGACACCAGTCAATCAGATCCAAAGTAGTTATCGCTTCTCGTGATTCTTGGGTTCTTTTTAAAGTATTTGTAATTATTAATTTCAAACTCATATGAACTGGAAAAACATTTTGTCATTTATTTTTGTATGTTGTTTTTTACTTACGTGTCTTTCAAAATCGCATCGTTAACAAGTAGATTACAATAATTTACTTGTGAAGTTAGGTGGGGCGACGATAGGCCAAGTTGCCTTAAATAATCGAGCAAATTTCCTAACGGGCTTAATTCCAACACAGCCTCGACAACCCGATTTTGAATTTTCTCAATGACGGCGCCGTAAAAATGGACAACGTGGGCATGGTCACCTATGAAGCTCATTATTTTGAGTTCACTCAGTAGACCCTTCACAAACGTGATATCAGCAGTGGACTTTAACGTTTTGACTGCCACAGGGATCCCATTCAAAAGGCCACGGTGAACAATTCCAAAATTTCCTTGTCCCAATATTACACCGTTTTCTACAGCAATAAACCAGAATAAAAATGTTTTACTCCAATTAAATTAATGGTAAAGAACACAAAATAATGACTTTGATTAACTACCCATCATAAGATCATTGGGATTGATGATGAATTTTTTGTCAAATGGCAGCATATTAATCTCAATTTGCCCTTCGCCATGAATATGTGAGCTAGTGTTTCGATTTTCGCGCCCATTTTTAAATTCGTTTACTTCTTCTGGAGTCAAATCTCTTGAGAGGTCCTAGTCAAAATAATCCTTCCTTTTTTATTATTAGAATCAGTGTTAAAAAATATTCGTTATGCAAATGTTCACCTTAGGTTGTTTATTCCGAATAAAACAAAACCATAAAATTCTAAACACAACAAAGGGTAGAATCATAAGAATAAATCCAGCTGCAATCCTTATTCGCGCTGTTCTTTCATAGTCTTTATCTATTTTATAAAAAAAAATCTTATTTTTCCAAGCAATGATGTTAAGAAGAACCAATTGCTAAACTTAATTTACATTTTACCTGTGTAATAAACATAGTAATCATACGAATCGCTCCCATACGGGTTTGAAGCATAGCAAGTGTAGGTGCCCTCGAATAAGGTTTCCATAGGGGAGAATGATAAGACGGAAGTGCCATTTTTCTCAGTAACTTGAGTGAAATAACGATGTTGTCTTTCCGAATAATATTTCATTTCCACTTTCCATTCTATTTTTGGATAAGGAACACCGTGTACTTCACAGTAAAGTTTAAAACCCGTGTCTCCTACATTAAAATACTGTAGCCGAGTTCGTCCAGTCCGGTTAATTTGCGGCTGGTAGACTTTAAAATTGGAAAAATAAGTTTAGTTAGACAGTAATTTTTCTAAGTTTCCTTTCATATGAAGTAAATATGCGCCTACCCGCCGTTAGAAACATAGAACCTTGTTACATTCGCACAGTTGGTGGAAATATTTAAACGCGCTAAGCACAATCAGACTGCACTTGATTACTACATATTCAAAGTAACTAAGACTGCAATTTGCTCTGTAATCACGCCATTTTTAAAACTCTGATTTTGTACGAGTTTGTGTGTTTTTCAACAAAATAAGTATTTACAATGTTTTTTTCAAACTTTTATAAATAAAGATATTTTAATTTTTGTGGCAATACAATGTCTTAGAGATCACATAGTAGTAGTTATACGGTTGCAAAGTTAAAAACCGATACTTTTGGACTTTCCCTCTCGTCGTATGGGAGTAAGATCTCGATAGAAATGTGAAGTGAGAAGCATTCTCTGTAGAAATAAATTAATTCTACAAAGATTTTAATAATTTTGGCTTGATAGACACATTCTAGTAAGAATTTCCTCAGTTTCTTACTAGAAATCTGAGGTTTTTATTCTTATAAGAGTTTCGACGACGTTTCTTTAAAGAAATTTCGTGTTCAGCTCAAAAGCGCTGTTCTTTTAAGACATCACTCACAACAGCATCGTGTGCTCATGCGCAATCTGCCTGCCTGGCACAACATTAGGAATTGTCCGTAAATGATGTCATCGTCTAGGTGGGTGGTTGCTCAAAACCTCCCTTTTTAAAACATTGTTAAAAAAGTTGTCTTTTTTTGTCAGGGTGAGTGGGTGCAGGATAAACATGGCATGCCATCCATGACATCATTTATGGACGATCCCTTACCTGAATGTGACTCAGACATTTTGATATATAGCATATCCAAATGTAATGCATACTCCATATATCCTAAAGCTCGCTCCTATCCATTCCCGTTGTCATCCCACACGGGTCCAGCCAATACAAGCGTCGTTCGTTAAAATATAGTGTTGAGCGAAAATTTAAAACTCAGAAGCGTGAGACCGGTGAGACTGAAAACTGAAGAAATAACTTTGGTCTTTTCATATTTTCCACTTAATTCATAATATTTATTAAGTTAAATACAATAAGGTGGAACAGTTATCACTCAAGATAACAGTCAGTTACCTCTGGTTGCAGCATTAGGTTTTTGTTTTGTTACTTTCGACGATGTGTGATCGTGAACAGTTATTACTTCATTCCTGGATCGTGTAATATAATTCATCAAGAAAACCAATACTACTCAAAGCTGGAGTTGCAAGTTAAAAACTCAAGTCTCGACAACATTTGCTGGTGAGTTTTTTCTATTTTATTCTATATGTTGTTATTTAGACCACTTTTCAATTTTTTGACTAAGACTTTTGGGTTTTGAAAAGATCGAGATTATTAGTTGATATTCGACAGTAGCCGCTAGATATAGACATTTGTTTCCTTTAGTTTGATGTACTTGATAATAACAAAGATTACTAATTACTTCTGACTTTGGATTGTCACTGTTGACTACAATTTGTTTCCTATGTAGGGTGAGGGTGCCTAATTGTGGCCGGTGTCCAAATTGTGGCACCGGTTGTATATCTGATGCAAGTCGATGTATAACAAGATTGCATTTTTATTTGTAAAGTTAGGCTTTCCTTCTACTGATTCGGCAACTGACATCGTTTGTTTTATTTCGAGAGTTCCAAAATGACACATCTCAGATTCTCACTAAACCCATATCGTTT
>JAQFZE010004911.1:0-10751 GCA_034695245.1 Dicyrtomina saundersi | reverse complement strand
GGCTCGTTTGAGCTTTTCAAAAGTTCATTTTGTGAAAAGGAGCTTTATGCCACGAAGTTAACTATTGTCGAACAGTGGGTTATGGTAATTGCAATATAAAATGTTAGTTTGCAATGAAACTATACAATTTCCATTTTATTACACATTTCCGTTGCAATTACATTTTGTTTAGAATCTAAATATTGATTTTAAAAAATACAGCTATATTTAATAATTAATGTTTATTATAACAAAAAATTAACCAAACATGCATGAGTTTCAAAACTATGTATGCACTGATCTTTTAATACTTCTGCTTTTAACGCTTGGTGTAGCTAAATACTTACTGTAAATGCTCAATTAAAACGCTAGTCTACAATACAACGCGAGCATCTGATACAACGCGGGGGTAAACCTTGGAGTTTTAATACAACGCGGGTCTCTAGTACTACGCGATGGTCTTGCTATGCTTTAACATTGCACATCTGCGGATGCAAATGCAAAGTTTTTGATACAACGCGGGTCTGAAATAAAATTCAGGTCTCTAATATAATGCAAATGGTACAAGTGGAAGTTTGAATGCAGCACAGATCGTTGTAATTGAGCATTTACGGTAATTATATATTGACTTTTGCTGCTATTATGATAATACCATGCTTATTATTTTATAGGAAAGAGCCATGCATAAATGACGTTCTAAACGTTTGGTTTGTTACGTTCAAATCAGTAGTGCATATCTCTGCTTTCACGAAATCTTAAATGTACTATCTATAGAACAAATAATGTAAATAAAATAATTTGCAAAGTTTACAATTGTACTAAAATATATAAAACGCATGATTAAATGAACTTTCAACTCAAGAGACTCAACGCCGCTTTGAGTAAGTCAATACGATACATCGAAGTAATAACGTAATAGACGCAGAATGAAAATGTGGAAAATAAGGCATACAACAATTTCTTAATGTTATTTAAGTTACCTTACGAGCTATGTAGTCGTAGCTGTCGTCATACCTTTGTCTGTATCCGTATATGTACACGAAAGCGAGACCATTGTAATAATTTCTATCTAGCTACCTACCTACTTATACATCGTCGGTGGAGAACCAAAATGACCCATATCCATTTTTAAAGCTAAGCACAAAAACTACTCTGTGCAATTTTAAAATCGTTTAGTTACAATATTATAAAGTTTTCTAAACCATTTAAATAGAACATTTTGCACTTTTAAAAAAATATATAAATAGTTCATTTTGCTCTTTTTAGCAGTATGTAAATAGAACATTTTGCACATTTCAAAAACATGTAAATAGAACAGTTTTTACTTTCAAAAGCAAATATATAGAACATTATGCTTTTTCTAAAAACATTTATATAAATCATTTTGCAATAGCAAGAAACAAAATAAATTTTTTTTACACTTTAAAAACTCAAGTCATTTGAACATATTTTATTTATGACATAATATAATTGTTACAAACATATACGTATTATATTTCGTTCAATAGTCGACAAACCGGCTTTGGGATGCGAGCCGACCGTCGTTGACCACCAGGAGACACATGGACCGGTTCTTGCTGCAAATCCGCCAGCGGATGTGCCGGTTCTGGTATTAGTACAACAGCAAGAATAATGGGATCATCCAAATCCACATCCGCTGGCAAATCAACAGCATTTACCGGTTCAGGCTCATTTCGTCCTATGTTTTGAAGTGGAATCAATTCCAAATCTTCAAAGTTGAGCAGATCGGGCTCATCTCGAAACGGGATTTCGATGTACTCATCGTTAAGCACATTCATCTCAACTGCAAGGTTCTGATTCTGATTTTGAATTGGATGGAGTGGAAGCTGATCAACAACGGCATTGACCCGACTGTTTTCTCGTTGTTGCTTAATTTTAGCATGAATAAAAGCAGCTAATAAACCAATACTAACAGCTCCTTCAATTCCTAGCGCGATCCAAAGACCTAATAAACCAAAAAAACATAATAATTTAAAATAAATAAGCAGCAGTTTTTAAAAAGATTAGATTATTTAATGAGATATTAAATATTATTATCATTATATAATGAGATAAGATGAGAATAATTTAACTTAAACATTTTGCAATTTTCAAAAACATGTAAATAGTACGTTCGAAACTTTTCAAAATTATTTCACAAAAACATTTTACACTTTTCAAAAACATGGAAATAGAACATTTTACACTTTCAAAAAACATGCAAATAGGACATTTTGCACTTTTTAAAAACATGCAAATAGAACATTTCACACATTTTTGAAAATATGTATATAAAACATTTTAAACTTTTTAAAAACGTTCCAATAGAACATTTTACAGTTTTGAAAAACATGTAAATAGAACAATAAACACCTGTTCAAACTATGTATATAGAGCACAAATTAATAATAGTTAACCTACCAGTATAACTAGCAACCGGCTCAACTACTTTGCAGATTTTCCTATCAGTAACGATCTCAACAATTCGAGCTCCGACATTGCCCATACGACTAACGCAAATTCGAGTCCCGTTGGAAAGTAAAACCCAGAGTTTCTGTTTCGATCCATCCAAACATGACAAGCAGTCTGAAATTTAAAATTAGTTTGGAAGTGTGACCTGTGGAGAGTGACCATCAGATAAACTGCCTGTGAAGAACCAGAACGGCCCATGTTCAATTTAAACCAGACTTAAAATGAGCTATGGCATAACCAAAATTGCAAACATGCGTAAAATGTTAATTAGGAACTAATAAGAATCTTGTTCTTGTTAAGTGAAAAAATGGTCTATTTAAATGCATAAAAACGATATTTCAAAGTATTAGTAGATAGTTGATATTGCTTCTAACCACACATGGATATTAGTCATTTTGGTTCTACACAGGCGATGCATGGTAATAACAGGCAGGAGTACATACATAAATGAATATGACACATAAATATATTGCTAATATCACATTAGTAAAACCTAAATCTAATTTAACAAATCGCTTGTTTAACAAACTATTTTAATTAAAAAAACACACACACACTTGACTTACCCATATTCCCCACAACAATAAAAATCTCACTAGTTGACAATGCAATTAAATAAAGTGACTGACAGACTGACCGGCTGCTAGCAGAAATACCAAACGCAAGAACTTTTTGCATTGAACGGCCTTCGCCTTTGACTTTGCATTTCCCACCCTTTGATCCCTGATAAGTACCTATATCTTGCTACTACATACACACAATAACAGGTGGCAGCTTTTGTTATGAATATAATTTAATTCCAAAGTAATTAATTATATAGTCCACTGCATGCTTGTACATATATAGATGGTTTCCAAACGCAGAAAATAATTTAATTACCTTATGTTTATGATTCAAGTGACCAAGTGCGACATATCATTTTGATGCTATATAAACCGCAATTAATAAAAACATGACTACTGTATAATGAAAATGAAAGCTAAAATAATGAATTTACAGAGTTTTTCACAGGTTTAAATTTTTATAATGCAGAGTGGGATAAAGTATAATTGTAATTACTCTTATGTGATCCATGTGAAACTATTCCCTTGTAAGTACAAACCACTAAAAATGTGCATTATCTTATATACAGTGTGTCTCAAAATTTTAAACTTACCCTGGTTTATGGGGTTAGCTTACTTTCAAAAAGAAAGTTTCTAGTGAGATAATTTTGTTTTTAAGGTAACCGCACTATTAATAATGATTCGACTTTGATTGACTCCCAAGGGTTACGTGGTTCTCATGTTAATTATTAAAAACCGAAAAATTGGGTATCTCATAATTTCAATAGTAGTGCTAATTGTTGCGTATAATTTGGTTAGCAACCTTATTTGTTCTGAATTAGTTGGGTTGATTTCCAATCTGCCATAATATTTTAACTCTACTTTGGACCTTTTACCTGTTAACTACACTCAAACGGGAATTGTTAAATATATTTGATCAGTGAAATAGTGTATGGACGACCCTGTATTGCTTAATTTTAAATTTATTTTTATTTTTTATTCAAAATAATATTAGGCTAATTGTAAAATTTTCCTTATGACATGGCTTTGTAAGTATAAGCATGGTAAGGGATCGTCCACAAATGAAATTATTGGAAAAATTTCATTTTTATGACGATGTGACCCTCCTCTCATCATTTTGAATATTGCGTAAATGGCTACTTATAACATTGGATGTAATCAGTTCCTAAATACACCTAATAACCTTACAGATTACGTCATTCATGAACAATCAGTAAGTGAACTGTTCAACATCAACTTTTTATAATCCATAGTGCAATTAGAAAGTACATAGTGTGGTGTAAGGGGTTGAAGAATATGAAAACGAGTACGAATATACTTTTTAAATACGATCTTAAAAGGACGTATATAAATAGAAAATTTTGCACATTCCAAATACATGCAAATTGAACGTTTTGTAATTTAAAAAACATGAGAATAGCTATGTATTCACACTTGTCAATAGCGCGTAAATATAACATATAGACGTTTTCAAAATAGAAGCAAATATAATATTCTACAATTTTGGAAAACATGAAAGTAGCAAGATACTTCAGTCTTTAAATCCATGCAATTAGGTAGCTTCTCAGTTTTGAAAAAAAAACATAAACATGAAATATTTTGGGGACTTTGAAAACTAGTAATGTTCATCGTTTGCTTCTGCACATCTTATCTACATTAATTAGTGTTTGTGATTACATAGCTCATTTTGATTTTACCCTAAATTCGATATATGCCAGTTTGACTCTTCGTTGATGATATGTAATTAATGGACTTTTAAATTTTCATAAACCCAGGGAGGTGACAACGTTATTTACAATGTATAGTCCAGTGACAAACAAATGCCAAGTCGAGCGAGTCGATTTTGTTCACTGACCGGGGCTCCGGTCAGCAAAACTAAAAATTTCTAGGCTCGTCACTACTCACTTTTTTTTTCTTCAAGCTCAGGAGGGCTCAAGTCATGAGCTTTTAACATTATTTTATCCATTAGAAGTTTTTAGAGGAGGTAAAAAGAACGACGTGGAACGAGTTCTTCCCTCAGGCCTCCTCCCGGCTCACAAAGAGGTAGTTTTTCTAAATAAAAAGGATTGCCGTTCACTAGTTTTTCAGCATGCCAAAGTGATCGCTCGTCTTACACTGATATAGTCAGGCACGTATTGAAAAGCATTAGAATAATAGGACATAAACTAGTACAATTCCATTTTTAAAATTACGTTTTCATTTTCCTTTAGAAAACTAAATTGTATTGATAATTGTAACTCCTGAGAAAATTCAAATAATCTGACTTTTTGTAAAATCAGAGATACATATAAGATGCGAAACCTTCTGGATGTCAACGTAATTACCGCAAATCGTATACTACAACGCGGTGGGTGAGTGTCGAATGTTAACTTTTTTTTAACGTGCTAATGTTTTTCTTCTTGTTTCGATTTTCTACACCTTTAAGCTAATGTGTGAGGCTTCATTTCATATTTCCGGTCTTATTAAAATTTAATCCTAATGACTCCTTCATTATGTAATCCTTTTAGACGCTATGCCCAATCAAAGAAAGTCTATAAATAATGTTCTCCAAATTATCGATCCTTAAACACCTACCCACCATCCCCATCACACCACTTCAATATTACGTGAATATTTACCATTTTTACTATTGCATCTAATCAGTAATCGATAGGACCCACGAACCTTTTGCCAAGTGAAGTATGACATCTTTTATGGACGATAGCCCCAGACAAAGCAATTACATTTTTACTTCCACTGCAAAGCAAAGCATGAACGAATGCATATGTTAAGTAATACAAATAGAAAATTGAAATTTGAACAATAAAAAATAATTCAATTACTATATTATAAATAACACCGCATCCCTGTTAAGGCAACTTTTGAAGTGATTAATTCAGTTTGATTGATGGAATGACTAATTAACTTTGTTCCCTATTAATTATTTCACCTGAACTAACCTCGAGTTGGAACTTAACGTGTGATCTAGAAATTCAGTGCATGTACTATGTGCATTATAATTGAACATCACGTATATGCACGTTGCTTGCAAAACTTTTATTTAAAGTTATTTGTTCTTGAAGGTGGTTTTAAATTAATTTTGTATACTTTGTTAGAAAAGCAGGTCCTAGAATCGTGTTACATTACTTGCAAATATTTTCTACTTGAGCTATACCATGGCGTTGTTAGGACAAGCTAAGCTGGGATGTGTCACTCTGCTTGTGACAGTGCTTCTTGGTCTGAGTTCCACTGAAGATGGACTTAAGCAGGAGCTGTGGTTGTACAAGGAAGACGGCAACTATTTGTACTTTCACACCCACGTCCCAGATCTGACTGAATACAGTTTAACTCTTTCAAATATTACGAGACATTGCAGAACTGGAATGTTAGTCAAACTATTTAAACTTTGTTCAGATCTCACTGTGTCATAAATACACTTTTTATTAGTTCTACATTTCCTATGTTGAAGCTTTGTTTGATTCGTTTTATTTCCACCAATTAAAAATGAATTTATGAATTGGTAATAATGGAAGTGAATTATTATTTATTATTGTGTAGATGGTCATTTTTCGCAGCGGTTAACTATCAAACATATCATTCGCGACTTGGCAGTGGGTTAAAGGAGAAATTTTGTAGCACATTGAATGTGGCGACTGTGAAATCGCTCCGTCACTGGGCAGCTAATGACGCAGCAACGGAAGCCATCAGCTTGTACTCTGGGGATTATTGTGAAGGAGAAGAGATCTTCGTAGATACAAGGGCCAAAACAGATATTTCTATTCACATAGAATCCTTTGCTGCGACTGGCACCTCCTTATGGATGCTCTACCAAGGAAAGAATTTTGACGGAAAGTCCGTTTGCTATCAAGTCCCGTATCCTGGTTATGAGTTCAATTGGGGATATATACAAGATTTTAATATGACCACAATTGGTTCAGTTTTCAAAGGCTGTGACTTTTACGAAATTCAATTGTACAGAGAATCCCTTTTATTGTAAATCCAAGTCAAAAAAGGAATTGGTTAATTGAATAAATGAATAAATGAACAAAAATACGAATTACACAGCTATTTAAATATTTCCTTTGTCAAACCTTCTCACCCAGTACGCAACGTGTAAGCATCTTACTATTAAAGGCTTAGGAAAGAATACAATTTATAAGTACAATTTGTACATGAGATCTCGTCAGCGAAGACACAAAATGATGCATATCTGGTCTACTCTAAATTCAAAATGATGTATGTCATAAAAACGTTTAAGCAAAAGAATTTGCATAAACTGCTAATTACGAGTTGTTTAATAGGTGAAAAACTATCCATTGAGGTCGTAAGTTTTGATTAATTAATTGTAAATAGTAGTTTTTATTTTTATTTACAAATGCACATCGACAGTGAAGAGTCATTCGGTCGTAAGTTTATTCAATTGGTAGCTGCTGCCAAGTTAGCTGTCGCTTCTGCGATGTATTTTGCATTAGGTGATAGGTGGGATGTTGCTGACTGTGTTGCACTCCTGACGTACACTCAGGAGTTGTCCACAACAGATGTAATAAAAATTACATTTCCTAAACATTTCGCGCTTTTTAAAAACATGTAAATAGAACATGTTACACTTTTCAAAAACATAAAAAAAGAACATTTTCCACTTTTTAAGAAGTGTTTTTGAAAAGCGCAAAATGTTATAGAAATAGAATTTTTATTGCGTCTTTTGTGGACGATTCCTAAGTGAACGTCACGAGTGCAACACAATCAGCAACATCCTACCCCCGCCTAATCTAAAGGACATCGCAAAAGCGACCTCGACAGCAGCTACCAATTAAATAGACTTGCGACAGAATAATTTTAGCCGTGCACTTGATCTACGAAAGAATGACTCTTCACTCACAAAATGCGTCGTATTTAAACTTCCCAGACGATTTAATTAGTTAATTTTTTGTTTTAATTTTCATTATGCATCATTTCATATTTTTAGTTGTAATCAAAATTAGTCTTGTGTTTTCCGATATTTTCTTCATAATTAAATCCTTGCAAAATCAATTTTTAGTAAATTACATGTCTGTAAATGATTTCCAACAATTTATTATTATCGTAATAAAACTCTCCTGCCATCCCCATGGCATCATATTAACATAACGTAATCTAGAGACACACCCCAAAAAGCAAAAGCCAATAAGGCCACAGGTGAGTTGGCCGCGAATGCTCTTCACGCTGGTATGCTAGTATACTCATTTTGTATTGTTGAATATTTATTTAGCCAAGTTTCGATTTCTCCTTAATAAAGCCTCACCACCTACAAGACACTATACCACATTATATACGCATGCTCCTTGTCGCCCTAAATCATGTGTGTTTAATGTGGTAAAGTTTTTTGTAATTAGAGTGGTAAGGAATCGTCTACAAAATGTCGTTAACGGAAAATATTCATTTTTAGGACTATGTGAACCTTCTCTCATCATTTTGAATATTGCCTAAATGGCGACCTCTAACATAGGACGTTATCAGTTGTCAAATGGACCCACTATAACCTAACCGATTACGTCTATAACAGATGAACCATAAGTGAACTGTTCAACTTCAACTTTTTAGAATCAATAGTGCAATTAGATAGTACATAGTGTGGTGTATGGGGTTAAAGAATACGAATATACTTTTTTAATACGATATTAAAAGGACGTATGTAAATAGAACATATTGCACATTCAAAATACATGCAAATTGAACGTTTTGATTAAAAAAAAAACATGAGAATAGCTATGTTTTTAAATTTTTCAGTAACGCGTAAGTATAACATTAAGACGTTTTCAAAATAGAAGCAAATATAATATTCTACAAGTTTTGAAAATATGAAAATAGCAAGATATTTTAGTCTTCAAAGCCATACAATTAGTAAACTCTTCAGTTTTAAAAGAAACACATGCAAATGAAATATTTTGGGGACTTTGAAAACTAGTTCTTGTTCATATTTTGCATCTGCACATTTTATTTACAATTAGTGTTTGTATTTACAAAGCTCATTTCGATTTTTTTCTAAATTGAATATATACCATTTTGACTCTTCGTGGACCATATGTAATGAAAGGACTTTTCTATTTTCATAAACACAGGTAGGCTGAAGCATGTAACAACGTGATTTACAATGCATATATAGTAAGGCACATATTGAAAAGCATTAGAATCATGGGACATAAACGAGTAAAGTTCCACTTATAAAATTACGTATTCATTCTTCTTTGGAAAGCTCAATTGTATTGATGATTGTAACTTCTGAGAAAATTTAAATAATCTGACTTTTGTCATTAAGGCAGTATTACAGCAAATCCTATACTACAACGCAGTGGGTAAGCGTGTAGTGTTAAATACTATGTGGGGCGTTTGCTAGGCTTTCACAAGACGTGGTACATAACGTTGGCTTTTAATATAATTAATAGTAGTGGTAAACACTGGGTAAATCCGAAATAAAACGCGAGTCGGTGTATTAGACGATTTACGGTACTTTTCCTTAAAAGAAGTTATACTGCTCTTGCGACTTACTCAAAAGATTTGTATTCACAAACATTCAGGATAGCTTAGTTGTAGGTAGTGATTTTTGTTTAGTTAGAAATGCAAATAGGTTGTTTTGGTACTTCACAAGTGATAAATTACAGAAGCGACGATGTCATAAAAGGCTTCATTTCATATTTCCGGTCCTATTAAAATTTAATCCTAATGTAATTATCTCTTCTATATGTGATTCATTCAAAAGCTATGCCCAATAAAAGAAAGGTCCATAAATAATGTCCTCTAAACTATCAATCTTTAAGCACCTAGGCTAACCGCCATTCCCAACACATTACTTCAATATCACGTAAATATTTGCCATCTTTACCTCTATGTCATTAGTACTCGAATGGACCCACGGGTCCTTTCCACGAAATGTATGACATCATTGATGGACGATAGCCCTAGGCAAAGCAATTACATTTCTGCTTCCATTGCACAGCAAAAACAACCTCGAGTAGGAACTTCCCATGTGACCCAGAAAATCAGTACATACATGTGATATATGCATTAGAATTGGACATGATGTGTATGCATATTGCTTGTAAAACTATGCAATTTTTATTATTGACCAGGATTTATTGTGTACTTAGCATTATGTGTTCTAGATTTAGTTTCGAAAACAAAACACTTTTAAATCAAATTCAAGCTGAAAGTTCCAATTTCTTATTTTTAATTGGCGTTACATATCACATTTTGGTTTAAACTTAAATTGAATCTAAAAATGTACTTATGTAGCTAAACTGTGTCATCAGTTATTAAGTGATAAATTCAGTCTGATTTATTGATTGACCCACTAATCTTGTTGCTTATCAATCATATAATGAACACTTTTCCAGGTTGAAGTTCTAAACTCAACCTGTGACATAAATAGTTGGTACCTAATAATGTTATTACATATTTGGATTTAACCTGTAGTGTATATCACTTGTATGACTATGTAGTTAAAATTAGGATTGTTCTGATTCAATAATTTGTTGCTGGCATATTTATGTCATAAATTATGAATCAAAAGCACTTCAAAGTCAAACTCGTAGTTTACATTAATTATAAACGGTGTCAATCAATTAAAATTTGTAATCCGGCCCTGGCATAAAATTGCTACAAAAATATTACAGGCCACATGAGCAGATGCTCAAAGCATCAAAGATGGGATAATCTTTTTCGATCAGTCATATTCATCTAAACCGGTGCCAGATTCATCTAACCGTCAGACAGAATATTTTT